>JAPKLY010002719.1:0-22764 GCA_026898435.1 Prunella vulgaris | reverse complement strand
TTCTACAGAGTTTGAATATCTCAAGTTGCTGTACTGGGCTGCATTTGCCAGTTGTGTCACTGTGCTGATTTTCCTTTACATGGTTTGTCAACATCAGCGAAAGAGCAGTATTACCAACTGGAAAGTGATTTATAGTTCCACTGGCACAATTTTGCTTGTGGGATCCAGCTTGATATCACTATCTGGGAAATTATATTTTGGTTAGTGAACAACTCTCCCGTAATCATACTTGTTCCAGTATTATTTGGACTTTCTTAAAGAGTTTGGTAACTAGCATGCCAAGCATAATTATTATGATAACATAAGTGTCTGCTTAGATAGTCGGACGATTCTCGTGTCTACTCACCTTATTCTTCTCGGCAATTTGCTGTCTTTTGCAGTGTGGTCTCCAGCCTTGATATTATTATGGGTACTTTGTCACGGATTGGCAGCAGTTACACTAATTCAAAATATCCTTAAAGTGTTTCCGGGATGTGCTTCAATAGGTGAGTTGTGTAATTGTTTTGGCATCATAATCAGTTTAAACAGGCTTGTAAACTGAAGAAAAAAGTCTTAAAAACAATTTTGGCTTCTTGAACCTGTTAATCATGCTATGTTGAAGGAAGGGAATCCTGGGAGCAGTTTGTGTTTTACTCCCTTCAATTTAGTGTATGAAACACTTGTAATTTTCTTGTCAGCAATTGTATTTTTTTCTCATGGCAGGAGAATCTCTTCTAGTGACTACTGGCCTTGTAATCTATTTTGGGGATATGATGGCATATACTGCTTCAAAAGTTGGTCTCACCACTTAAATATTCATAACATATAGTACATGATGAATAATTTCATCTTCTTTCTGACTGATTAACATCTGTATGGAACAGATCACCTGTTTGGAATCATCCAGGGTACTATTTGTTCAAAATGGTATTGAGAGAAGCGAAATAAGCACCATTATTCAGGTTTTTCTCTAGAAGTTTTATTAGCAGTACTGATTTAGTTATGTTGCATTGAAGCTGGTTTAATAATTACAACCTTTAAGTTGTTTTTGAGGCTTTTTTTTTTGTTGGGGCTGTAATCAATGCAGGGAATGATTTTTGGCCTCCTCTTTTTTCCCGTGTTATACAAATATATCCTCTTGATGTTGGAATACATTGTCAGCTTTAACAATGGCAATCAAGGAAGCCATGGGATAAGAAGATCCTTTGTGTTCTATGCTTCACTCACTTTTATGTTGGTGGTTGTGGTTCCATCTTGGATGCAGTTTGTGCATGAGTTTCACAATCATCCTTTGTTGTGGTAGGTTATCCTCTTATCCTCAGATTCTGGTTTCAGTGTCTTTCTCAATTCTCTTTCTAAGTTTTTTTTATATCTTTATTATTTTATATTTTTCTACAGTGGAAAAATTCCTTGATTATTGGAATACATATGGTCTCATTGATATATGAACTGCCTAACCTTAATATAGTTATAGTTGATGCAATGTATTTGTGTTGGAATCCACTGCCTTTGTAGTGTTAAGTAGTTTACTGTGATGGCACCAGATCAATGATCAATGCAAAACCCTCAGTACATAAATTATCAGTATTCCTCAAATGTTTTGCATGATTAGTTACGAGTATATCTTCAAGCACTTGAAGGGGTAAACTAACTTTTCTTGTGCCCATCCTTGATTGTTTTCAAGGTGGTCTGCCTAAAGTCTGTTAAATTTAGTTCCATTATGTATCATATCATAACCTCATTTGATCAGAGATGGAACCTTGTCAGAAAGCTGCTCCCAGCCAACCCCCAACCCTGCTCTCACTGGCTCCAACTCCATTCTTTTCTATGTGGATTAAAAGAAATAAAAGCTTTGCCACTCGCCTAATCCCCATCAGATGCTCATAATTAATTTTTCTTTATTCAACTAAATTAGCATTTAGTTGATATGTATTATTTTTGTCAGTTAATTATTATCAAAATGCTTGAATTCTTGTGCAATTTTTCAAAGAAATTTGATTGAGAAGATTTTCTTGTAAGACCCTGTCTGTTATTATTTATGGAATAAGTTATTCTTTCATGAACAATGGTTTTTTCCACAATGTAAAACTATTTTAAAATATTGTTTTTTCAAGAACATTATTTTCATTCACATATTTAACCTACTTTTGAATAACACTTTTGTTTAAGCATTATTTAGTGAGTTGTAAGATCATGATCAAATCAACAGGAATCACTCTAGATTGTCTCTTTCTTTTTTATTGTCCCCAGTTTTACACACATAATTCTTTTATAAGTTAAAGATTATTTTATTTGAATATTCACCCAGACATGCATGGCTTATGTTGCTAACTGAAGTACTGAACTTTACTTGAAGGCTGTAGTTTTTTTTTTTTTTTTATCGGTAAAGTTGTGAAGGCTGTAGTTTTTTAAATCTCTGTTTCGGAGTAACACATCTCTTCACCTGGCAAATGATATGTATATATATTGGCAAATACTTCTCTTCGTCCCCTGTATTAGCTTGGCGTAACATTTTGTTCTTGATTGATTCTTTTCTTTCTCTTTTTATCAGGGTGATTGATTTTGTATTGTCAGAACCACACAAGAGACTCACTCTATGCGCCTATTGGCTGCTCATCATATTTCTGTCGGTTAGACTATGCTACAACAAGTCAAAGGATAGTAAGACGGAGAGGATACTTCTTCGAAAATACTATCATCTGGCAGCTGTCATAATTTTTGTCCCTGCCCTTATATTTCAGGTGCTTTGGGGTTCAAAAATATATTTATAGCTCATATATCTTGCGATCTGTTGGCTTTTACTTATTTGAGCTAATATTTTGTATTATATTCAGCCAAAGTTTCTAGATCTGGCTTTTGGTGCAGCTTTGGCAGTTTTTATCATTCTGGAAATTATCCGGGTAAGTCCTAATGAAAGCAAGTCTGCTTTCTGACAGACATTTGATTTTATCCTTTTTTCCCTATGTCCTAGCAACTTGTAAATTATGCAGAGTTCTATTATTTGAGTTCTATGGTCCTGATATATCTGCTGATAGCTAATACAAAAATTCCTACGTGTAGGGAACTCATTTACTGTGCTACCTGTGCTTTGTTTTATATCAGTGCTTTTTGATGAAGATCCAATGAGCTGAGCCCACTTTATTGCAATAAGTCACTTGAGATGAGATTTAAAAAATTCAGTGTGAAGAAGGCATTACCCTCCTTCAAAAAGATTTCTTGATTTAGATTTTTAAAGATCTTTTGACTTGGTCATATCTGGTTATGGTGCAGACCATGTCTGGTTGTGGCATTAAATTTTTAATATTTCTTTGAGCTTTCTATTTTTGTTCTCCTCTTCAGTGGTGATATAAATCAACAATATTTAGAATTATCAACACCTATCATCACATGGAGAAAATGCAGGAGTTCCAAAATGTATATGTAAGAAGTACAAAAAATCTCTTTGAGTTGATCCATAACAACTTGAAGTTCATTTAGTTATCATATTTTTTTGCCTCTGATTCTTTCTAGTTCAGTCATCAAGCTTAAAATGTTCATTCTGTAATTTGTAGAAGGTGTTTGAACCACCTTTATATGATTTTCTGGTGCTTTTTTTAATATTTTTGTAAACAAATGGAAATACAATTATGTATCTATTGTAGTTTGTATATGTTGGTTTGTTCTTCTGGCTTCTTTGTGACAATAATGCTGCATATGCTTTATGACATTATTTACAACACATACATTGTAGCATCCAAACAACTTATATATTTTACTGTGTAGATATGGAAAATCTGGCCCATAGGTCATTTAGTCCACCAATTCATGAATGCTTTTACAGATCACCGTGACTCTGATCTTCTTGTTGTCAGGTGTGTATTCTTGCCTTACATTTCATATTGTGCTATGTCATACAATTTCTGTAGAATGTAGATTGACATAATTCCTCCCCTTATATCAATATCCAGTCACTTCTCATTGTTATTGGGATGCGCTATCCCAATTTGGTTGTCTTCTGATTTTACCGATCGACCACTTGCACCTTTTGCTGGAATACTGAGTCTTGGTATTGGAGATACAATGGTAAATTTCTGGTGATCTTTTCTGGATATTGATTTATTTCCTGAATGATATTGATTCGGTATCATGAGTCATGAGCATGACCTGATATGTGATTTTGTTGCTTCATAATGGTTTAAGAGATCTGCTGAAATTTTGAGCTTGCTTCTTACATTACAAGCATACCAGGTCATTATCGCAGTGTTAAGAACATGACTGGAAATTCTCCATGCAATGCACGATTAGTATATTAACAACTATTTAGTGTAAACTGTGCAATGTGAGACATGTACAAAAGATATGACTTTAAATTCAATAAATAAACACTTCAAATCACAAAATATTTATATTTCAATTTTTTTTCCATATATGCATGTGTTTCCTGCACTTGTTGAGAGAAGATTCAATATTTAACAATGGTGCTTATAAAGTTATAAAGTTTTTGACATTTTTCCACTCATTTGCTAGTACTAAATATTTGATTGTGTGCCTATGTCAGGCGTCGATGGTAGGACACAAGTATGGAGTTCTTCGCTGGAGTAAAACTGGCAGTACTTCCTTTTACACCATTTCTTAGTTTGATCTTTCTTTCCTTCCAACTCATTTTTCCTTCTCCAAACTTATGCAACTTCGTCTTTTTTTCCAGAGAAGACAGTTGAAGGCACTGCTGCTGGCATTACCTCTGTTCTTGCTGCATGCTTTGCCCTACTTCCGCTCTTAGCCACAACTGGTTACATTTTCACCGTGGTCTCTCTCTCTCTCTCTCTCTCAGTTATCAACTTTTATTTCAATATGTTCCTAAACTATGTCTTTGTTTTAAAAAGCCCTTTAAGTGTCAATATTTTATTTCCTTTGTTCCCTTAAGATGAAAATTGAAGAATTTTTTGGTTCACCTTAATAGACCCGTCAGCTTCTCATTTTGGGAGCCCGTGAAATAAAATTTCAATACTTGAAGGCTTTTTTAAAACAAGAAATAGTTTAGGGACCTATCAAAACAACACTTGATAGTTTAGGGGTCTATTGAGTCCTTTTGCAGTATGCCTAGATACAATTCATACTTGCGGTTATTCTGATGTCCATACTACATGTTGTGCAGCACTGGTTTTCTTTGATTGTAGCGGTGACGGCCAGTGGTCTGTTGGAGGCCAACACGGCACAGCTTGATAATGCCTTCATACCTCTTATTTTCTACAGTTTGCTCTGCCTATAAAATGCCACTACAAATCATTATGCGTAAGTGTGTTTTGACTCATAATTGTCTTGTAGATAATACTGACTTAGCTTTGACACAAAATACAACAGGTTAATTTGGTATAGCATTGTCTAACTGTCCTCCCGATATAGGTTTTATACCCTATAGGGTTTTGCAGCCCTTCAAATTCCGACCGTTTTTTTTTGTTGTAATAATGATTTTCTATACTAGAATGACATGATATTTAGGCGGCTCATAGTTGATACATATGCACATGAGATCTGTTTCAAAATGTTAGATGATATAGAGACAAAGAAGTGGGCAACAATAGTTATATATTGGTTATCAGTTTTTGTCCAACAATAGTAAATCATGCATCAGCAGAACACTTTTTCTTGTACATATTTCTATTTCAAAATTGTATGGTTGCATCTGGTAATTGTGAATAAGCCTTTAATGGTAAGGTTAGCATGCAAAATTGCAAATGCCACAAATGGACAATCGGAGTTTTGTCTTGTGTCTTTGTCCTGTATGCACTAGATGCATTATGCAATCCAAAAGCTTTTTTAAACAATTGTCTTTGTTTTCACTAAAAAATTACAGTTATTATATATTAACTAACTGTAACTTTTCAGTGAATATGATAGTGATGCTTTATTAAAAATAAGAGTTGCTGTTTAAAAATGCACTGAAATTGCACGATGAATTTAGTGTATAAGAAACATAGTCATTGTAATATTTTAAGCTTCATTTAATTTTTATTTTAGCTATATATGTGTTTATATATCAGTTTTTCAGAAAATATAAAATTTTGTATGTAACGGGAAATTATACCATCTTGTAGATAACTGCTTTATTTTAATGGAACATGCAACAAGTTTCATATGCATTTGGTATTATTTTTCTGTTAATGTTACATGTCAATCAAAATAAAATTTATTTTCAATTATAATGTTCAATTATACTGTTCAATTAGTGCACAAGAGTCTACTCATTCTAAAAAATTTAAGTATATTCAGATGCAAAGAAATAAAGTAAGCCTGCAAAAGTCATATAATGCAGGAAAATAAATAATATCGTGTGTTATTAATGCATGCTAAGTAAACATATATAGGAGTGAGATTTAAAAAAAAAAAAATGGAATTGGAAATAAAGGATCGTGAGCACGCTTTCTTTTTTTTCGAATTATATTTAATATAAGATTAATAATCACAGTAACTTAATTATCATCTTTATTGAATTTCTATTTTCCATCAATAAATGGAAGGAAAGCTAGACCTAGATGATGTTCTGGCAAAGACAAATGAAATTTTGATTAGAAGGAAAAAAAAAAAAAGAGTTGTTTTAGGACCTGATAGAATCGATCACACAGAGGAAAGAGTTTGGAAGAACTTTTTGTATTGATTATATTGACGAGGAAGAAAACATATATATGAAAAAAAAATTAGCCAGTTGTTAATTAAATCCTCCACTCTCCCTTAAATTAGCGCATGAGATTAGGAATGCCCAACTTGCCAAGGAGAAAACAAAACAGAGTCACTTCCAAGGCCTTTGTGAACAAGTCAGCGACTACTTGTTCTGTAGAAATTTTACATGGTATAATTTTTTGTGGTTTCACTCGTTCATGGATGAAATAACAATCTATTTCGACGTGTTATGTTTGTACCGGATTGTTGGTTGTATGGCGTGCTGCTTGATTGTCACAGTATAGTGCAGATTGGGTTGCTTCAATGTCTTTGAGCAGTCAGCAGAGCTATAAGATTTCAATCATAGTTGTTTCCATGGTTCTATACTCTGCTTCGGCTGACGAATATGAAGTACAGATTGTTTTTTAGTCCTCCAACCCACTGGAGCTCCACCCAAAGAAATGAAGTATCCGTTGCAAGATCACCTCGTCATTTGGCATCCACCTCAATCTGCATACAGAGGATAACAACATTACCTAATTTTACATAATACCCTCCAAATTTTCTTCAGTCTGGAATTAGACTGGTTCAACTAGTATATTAGAAGCTTGGCTTCCTTCGTGGGTAGAATGAACTTCAGACTCTAGCCTAGTGTTCTCCTTTTCCAGTTGTTTTCAAACTTTAACATAGGATTGGAGGTTTCACAACAGATGTCGTAGATTAGACTCCATAAAATGGGTAGAAGAGTAAGATGAGTAACAAACGGGGTTGAGGAATGTTCCTCTTCTGTGTTTGCTATAAGTTATAAATATCCTCTGATCCAAAATTAGATAAAGAGTCTGCGGTGAAAGATTACTCTTCTTCTTCTTCTAATGTCCCGACTTGTTGTATATGGAGCAAATGTTGGCTCTACTCCTTCTAAGACTTAGTTCTCTTCTTCTTTCAGGAGATTTTTATCTATGCTCTATTTCTTTGGCTAACTTTCTTTCCCTGCTATCAGAAGACCTTTAGCATCTACGGGATTTCTCCTCAATTGTCTTCTTTCAGTGAGCTTTGTATTTATTATATTTGGCACTAATTTTATCAAATTATTTTGTAAGTAAGACAAGTTGTTCCTTCAAACTTAGATCATCTCCTTTGGTTGTCTTGTCAGCTGGGTCATAGCAGCCGAGAAGGCAATATTTTTTTATCCTAAGGCTAAGGTAAACTCATAATCATTGTCTTCTTCATGAATACTATATTCATGGGCTTTGAGATGAGACTTGAGAGTGTGGTGACTCATGGTAGACATATCCCTGGTTTCTTAGAATCCTGTTACCTTAACTTTTTCATCTGCTGGTCAGAGACCTCAGTATCTTATTATTGATCTCATTTTTCGTGTATTGATTTCCTAACGAGCTGTCTTTGTTAATGATATTAGTGAGTATGACACCCAACTGATCAATGGTCTCATTTACCTTCGTTTTAAAGGTGTCAAAAGATTATAGAACATATTGTAGCTTATTTTTTTCTTTATCTGGTTTATTCTCTTACACATGAGATAGCTGCCCTCACATCTCTTTCACTGTCTTGCAAGTCTTGATCTTCTCAATGAACTCCTTAGTGACGTTTCAATAATCTCCATCCATGCAATCTGATCAAGGTTGAAATAACTCTCTCATCAGCTGAGAGTTTACGTTTGATCTTCTAGGTTCTTCTTTAAGTTTCACTTCCTTTTGCTCTGGCGCTTAGTCCTTTTCAAAAGAACTTAATTGGTCCATCCGCAAAGACATCCAGCATCCAGTCATGTATAGCTCCGAGATAGTTTTTTATTCTAAATTTTCAATAATCATGTCTTTGGTCCGCTCTTTGTATATGAATGACATAATTTTCTACAAAAATATTAGCGAAGATAGAAATATAGGACACAAGTTTTTTCAAAAAAAAAAAAAAAAAGGATTTGTCCTAGTAGTATTTTTAACTCGCTACTCTGATACCACTTGTTGATCCCTTGAAATATTTAGAAAAGTTTTTCAAAAGTATAGAAGTGAGGGTTGAATAGACTTTATATCCCCTAAAATAATTTTTCAAAAATTTTGCTAAATATTGAGAAAAAAACAGAAGACTTGATGTCTTCTGAAAAAAAAATCAATTGATTATGTCGAACAGCTGAGCGTGAATGTGTAGAAACATTTTTAGTGCATTTTTTTTTTTAGAAAAACCCTTTTAAATAAGGAAAATAAAGCAAGAACACCAGAATATGGTGGTTTGAACAACTCTCCTACGTCCACCCTCCCTTGACACTTTAAAGGGGTCTCCACTCGTTTACTTTCTATTTTACGAACATACTGGATTTTACAAGTCCGGAGCTCGTTAAAAACTGAATTGAATTTTCTCAACTTACTAACACAATCTATTCTCTTACAGGAAAACTGATAGGCATGTTCACTCCAACTAAAAATCTAAGAACAATTCTTATTATAAGTACATAAGCTAGCATTTTAGGCTTTTGGATGAGTGCATGAATTGTTTCCAATGATATTTTTATTTCTCAGTGCATGTATTTCTTCTATTGATCTTGATCCATTGCATTCTTATTTGTAGAATAAAAAAACTAGCCATTGGAGTTGAGCTAGTAATCACAATGCTACAAATATGAAAGATAAATTAATTAGCTCGATCGATTGCTTGATTGATTATGATCTCTAGTTGCCTTTGACATTCCTTCTTGGTCTTTTATCAGATCGCTGGTTATTCACATCTTCAGATCTCTGATTTGATCCGCCAATCTGTCAATGATCTTCCATTAATCCGCTGACTGGTCTTTTTGCATCGGTCAGCTAGATTACATGTCAGCTGATACTTAGAATGTAGTTGTCTGCCTCATGATAGATATCAATAGACTTGTGCTTCTGTAGATCTATATTCTTCATTAGTTGGGCTTCGTAGTTAGTCTGCTAGACTTATAAAGTTCATCAATTTGACTACCCAAGATCAGTTGGTCTTTTGTTCTTCAAGTCAGCTTGTCTTCAGTATCCTCGACTGGTTTATTCTATGATAGTCTTCTGGCCTTTTGATCTTCTTTTATGGGTTCACTCTTAGCCAATATTATAACCTAGACCTATACTATCATTAGCTAACTATCTGGTTCATCTGGTTCTATTTAAAAGTCTTTTCATTTTTATATCATCGAAACACTAACATAATTTTCCTAAAAGACAAATCTTACATCATCCAGGTTCCGCTGGACAACTACTCAAACGGTTCGTGGAGATCAATTAATTTAGGATATCATACGCACCCCAAACTACGTTCAAGGATAAGCTCTGACCAATTTTATAGGTGATCTAACTTTTCACAAGATCCAATAAAGTGGTTAGAACATCCTTAGCATCAACACATCCTCAAGAGCTAAAATTATCTTCATTAGCCCTAATCGGCAAGTGCCTACCTCATCTATCTGATTTAAATTCCCTACAACCAATAACACAATAGAATATGAGACTTTAATGGTTAGGCTATAACTAGCGCTTGTTGTGGGAGATTTTTAGAGACTCCCAACTCATAGACCATCAAATGCGAGGAGAATATGAAGCCAAAGATGAATATCCCTATTTACAGAAGTCTACATTGAGCTTCCAAGAGGTGACAACATCTAAGCTGATGCACTCACTCACCTTGCCACGAGTGAAAAACCAATGGAGTTGACTAATATTTCAATCACCAAGATCACTGCTCCATTAACTTCTGATGACATCATCAACCAAGTGACTGAAAATGATGAGGAAGATTAACACACACATATCATTGATTACCTCAATGTCAGAAATCTTCATAAAGGTTCTTTACTCTAGCAAGTTGGTCAAACGAGCAGCCCGTTACACCATAGTTGATGGGCAACTATACAAGAGGGGGTTCTCATCCCTTTTCTCAAGTGTTTAATGAGAAATCAAGACCAATCAGTCCAGGAAGAAATACACCGCAACATATGTGGCAGCCATGCTGAGGGGCAAGCACTAGCTTACAAAATCATTTGCCAACGGTATTACTGGTTGCCAAGATGTTATCACCCCTAGCATGATCTATCATATGTGCTAGATTTTTTACTTGCTTGGGCCAATCTTCAATCAATTCAATCTTTGACTTGTTTCTTGATTGATTCGTCTCAAAATTCAAAATCTTGTAGCTGTTGGTGGATCACGTTCTCAAAAACAACTTAAAAACAATAGATCTAAAATCACCAAACTTTGTCAGCCTCAACTGATCTTAAAGGAACATCAGCTAAGTCTTGAAACAAATTCTTGTCTGACTGCAAACAGTTTTTCAAATGTCAGTTGAATTCAACTTCTGTCTTAAAGAAATGACTAAATCTTTAGTACATAGCTTCAAAAACTAATTTAGCTAATTTTCTTCTTCTTTAGAGTTTTCGAATCTTCAAGACAGCAAGATTCCCCCTTATTAAGATCTATCTAATCTTATACTACTCGTCATCAGCTGACTAACATGCTCAGTTAATCCTATAACAAGATGAGTTGTTTTCACATCATCAAAACATCTAACAATAATATCCTAACATGTGTGAAAATATATATAAAATAATTATTTGTGAAATTAATAATAAAATAAGAATTTCCATAAAAAATATCCAAACTTTTGATAGGTAGAGGAATAAAAAAATATACATAATGTTAGTGGAGAGAGAGTATAATATTAGATTGTTTTCTTCAATTAATAAGATAATCATAGTACCAAACTACTTCGCAACAAATTCAATACAGCACCAGTTAACCTTATCCCTGAAATATTAACACTGGTTGCACACGAAAGACGTGAAAAGATCATAAAACACAACACCAAATAACCCAATCCCTAAAATATCAACACCAGATTGCACAGAAAATAGGTAACTGAAACATCAAAAGAAGTGCTCGTCCATCTTCTGTCCGTCGCCTTTTGCACACCATCTGCACCAACGTAAGCAAGAGAATAAATCGGTGATTTCCTTCTTATATTCGAGCTCGTTTGCCAAATGAATAGATGAATGCAAAATCCCGCCAATTAACAATATATCAAAACATAAACATGCATACGATGATTCTGCTGATAACCAAATTATATGGTGAGGTGCACTTGCTGTGGATCCTTTTGAACAAACACAAACACGAATGACATTATTTTCTATTAAACATTAGAAAATGGTACTCCCCCCGCCCCCTTATAAGTCACTCATACCTTTTGGGCACGAGTACTAAAAAGTATATAAAAATATTAATATAGTACAAATGATGTGATGGAAAAAAGTGAAAATATTGGGAATAGGTTAAAAAATGTTGAAAATAATAATAAAAAAGTGAATAATAATTTTCTGAAAAGGTAAAAAAACAAATAAACAACATATAGTGGGACGGACGAAAATTGCAAAATGGGCAACTTATAATGAGACGGAGTGAGTATTTTACTGTTTCTGTTAATCATATATAAATGACGTGAGAGAATTATTACGTGGAATGGAAGTGACAAAAGATGAATCTTAGGGTATGTTTGGTTCGTAAGATAAAAATATCTATCCGTCGAAAATATGCATGTTTTCGAAGGATAGATACTTTTATCTTACGAACCAAACATACCCTTAAGGGTGTAATTGACAGGGGATGAGATAGCGGGTATAATAGTAAAAAAATTATTTTAGTATGGAAAGGTGAGATAAGTATTTTTATAATGAGTGATTAGTGAGATGTACTAAAATCCGTATTATTTTAATACGTTGATTGGTGGAGAAGTGATATATATATATATATATATATATATATATCATTAAATAAGGTCATATAATATATGAATATACAATTTTGCCCTCTTTCCTGCCACCACCATCAATGAAGAGCAATATCCTACAACCAATTTCGAGCAATATTTTAACCAACCCAATGTTCAGATAAAACTGAACCAAATAACTCAATTTTTACCCAACCCGATAATTCATCTAGCAACATAGAAAAAGGGGCAAAGAGTCATCTCGGTTGCCAATTGAGCAAAATTGATTTCAACAAACTGCGTGAAAAGGGGAAAGGAGGAGAACAGAGGGGAAATCAGTGTGTTGCCGCCAGAGATGAGAAAAGAGAAATGGAGATTCTGTTCATCCAACACCGAAGAAGAGTGAAGAGGGAAATGGATGGAGTAGGGCCGAAAATGCAAGAACCAGAGAGAGAAGTAAATGCCTCTAGGAATCAATGATATTTACTAATTTAGTATCGAGGCCGAAGGACTAATCAGGTCAAACATATTTAATTTTATGGCCTGCCAGGCGCTTTACAAATCTATACAGCCTACCAATCAAAAAGTGTACTTTTAGCTGCCAGAAAGTTACATTGTAAAAGGTTAAATTTCCCGTTTTTGGAAAGTTGGGTGCTGCCTGAAACAGTAAAGCACACAAGATCCTAATTTCAGGTCATTTTGCAACACCACCAACACGAGACACACATAAGAAATAGACCAAGCAACAGTTTCTTTGGTATATAACATTCTCATCCTCACACAATTCCACTTCTGACAATAAGACAAGAAAATGACTAACAAGCAGAAAACAGAAAAACAAGCCAGAAGCTACCTCGAAGTATCATCATCTAGACTTTTCAGACACTGCCTTTAACCTACAATGTTGGGATGACTGTAAAACATGGGGAAAGATTCAAGTTTATTACCACAGGTTAGGTGTAAAAATGCTGCAGAATGGCGTTCACAATCCGGATTTCTACAGCCTTAGGATTTAGTCCTACCAATCTATCCCTACGTGTTTTGGGTTTAGCAAGGATGAATTTAGGACTTTGCGCTCCCCGTCCCATACGAGTTTGAGATTTAGAATCTATTTTTCAAATCGCATAATCAATGGACACCTATAAAAACCCTCAAAACATATCCTATAAATACCAACAAATACCTATAAAACCTAATATTGATTTGACACAGTTAAATCTCACTCTATTCACATCCCAAAACACATATAATTACTATTCATACTTTACTCAAAATCTCTAGATTCTAAAATATTGACTTGCTCTGCACACTTAAATCCCAAAACAAACATTGAATGTTATTTGTAATATTTTGCATTGTTCTAAAAGTCGCAAGTCGGTCGGACCACCAAGGTCTAGCGACTAAAGCGACTAGTCGGAAATTAGTCGGGGACTTGTTAGAAGCACCTAAATATAAATAAAATTAATTATTTAATAAATTAATAATACATTGTACATAAAATAATAAAAAATTAACATCACCACCTTTCAATATTAAAATTATAAGTCATAACAACCATGAAACTCAAAATTTAATAAAGTGATAATTTAAAATTTAAACGGAAATTAATGTTTAAGTTGTTTTAATTTTATTTTATTATAATTACTTAGGGTTTGCAAAAATCAAAAAAATTAAAAAGGGAGAAACATGCCTAACCGGGAACGACTTAAATGACATCTAATCAATCTAATCGCTGTTAAGTCGTCCTAATCGTTATCTAATGAGTTTTAGGCGCCGACTACTACCCCTAGACATTTTTTTAGCAACTTGGTGTAAATCGGGTCAGTCAAAGGCCAACTAACGACTAGTCGCAGACTAATCGGCCAAGTTAACCGACTTTTAGAACAGTGATATTTTCCCAACTCTTTGGTACAGTGAAATATTTATGATAAATGTGATAACAGGGAAAACAATATGAAAAGTTACCACAAAATAGCACAACAGAGAAACTAAAAGAAGACAAATCTAAGCGGCAACAACAATTAGAGAGGATGCATATAAAAATATTAGTTTAGGAATGCAGAAACTTGGCATAAAAAGAGTAATAAAGCGTTATATTATTGGAAACAATACATAAGACAGACTATAAAGATATATTCTTTTATAGAAAGATTAGAGATTATCTCTTTTTTTATTTTTTATGCAAACCTTTCATTCATCTTTTTTTAACATCAAATTCGATGAAACTTTGTTAATTATTTAAATCCTCTGTGAACATTACAAGGGGGTGAGCATATATTACTTCAGATTATTTTATAAGGTTCAATATGAATATCAACAGCCAACCAAATTATGCTTTAAAATAGCAGCTTCTATTATACAATATAGCAGTTGTTACGGCAAATTATAAATGCATCCCAACAACCTAAAATCAAACTAAGCAACACATTAGAACACTCAAATTGACATTGAGAACCAATCGACACAAGAACAGCCATAAAAATATGCTACACCAAATTACTAATCCCTCAAGTACTGCAACCTGATTGCAAAGAACAGTGGTTAATGAACTTATCTGCAAAAAGTGAACAATTTAAAACTGACCATTGAAATGATTTCACCAGATCAAACAGAGAAAGGGAATAAGGAAAAGAAAAAACACTTCACAATAATCTCTAACAGGTACATACATACCATGTCTATTCATATATGCTCTTGTATGCATTCTGCCCACTCGGATCTGACTTTATTGATCTCCTCTGGAGAGTACTCACCTTTTGTGAACTTTGAACAAAAATATAGATTATATTAGCAAAACCCAACTATTAATCACATTGCATGGTGATGCATAATTTTATAAAAATATTTAAATAAAAATGAATTTGTCTATTATTACGATTGATTGTAGGGTATCCTCTCTAATTGTTTCAGCTTCTTCAATTATTTGTCTCATGTACCGCAATACATAAAACCCACATTGTGACGCATCAGGTTGTCGGGGGGCCTGCATAAGAAAAAGATGTTAACAAAAACATAACTTAAAGACTTGCTAGTCTCGAGAAGACATACCTGTATTATTTTCCATGTTGCTTGTTTCTTTCCTTTCCTCCTCTTGTCCACATTAAATAATTTTAATGCCCTTCATACATCATATGAGATGATAAACTATTATTTCATCAAGTAAATTAAATGTATGTACAAGATAAATAAACTTACATATCCACAACGTATTTCCAATCAAGATCACGAATGCAAAGACCAAGAGGATCCAGTAAAAAAACCACTCCGTTGTAAGGGTCGATGACAGAGAGAATCCAATGGAAACTGAGTACAAGCTCATAATTAGAGAATGCAATATATTAACTCTAAAGATACAACGGGAAGTGGTATTGTAACTGGTTGCTTACCCTATATTGCAGGGCACCAAAACTAGTTGATTACGTATTGTACCAATAAGCCTATCTGCCAAAACGCGAGCCTTTTTGTTCAACCGTTCAACGATCCAATCCTTTTCCTTTCTTGTTGTTGGCTCATGTGGGATGGTATGTGGATTCACAAATCTAAATTTCTCAAGTTTGTTCTCTCCCTTCAATTTTTTATAAAGGTGCCTAACATTTCAAAGAAAACAAAACAAGAAGTATGAATAATCTAGTGAAGTAAATATAAATTCACAAAGTAACAGCCAAAGTTCATGTGAACTGAAGGCTTACCATATGTAGACAACTATACAATTGCATGAAATGGGCTCCAATTCACAAAAGGGAATAATGTCTTCAAGGTGAACATAAAGTTCGCAATCCTCATCAAACAAATCATTATCCAAACGCATTGAGATACTCCCTCCATCTTCTAAAGCAAGCTTACTGTAACAATACAACATCTTTAATGATGTTGGCATACTTGTTGGAACCATGAGCTTCTTTGCTTGACCATCCCTTTTCTTCCTAGGCTTCTAATATATATACATGTGTGCATGTTAGATAGGTTAAAACGAAGATCTTGACAATCAAAATCAATTTTTTTTTTTCAAAAATCATATTTACCTTATTATGCATCATTATCAGGTGTTCAGGCCAAGCCACGTGGCTTCCTACAGCATCACCAATATTTTCACACTCACTCGGAATTGGAATTGGCAAAGGTGCACATTCATCAACAGCTTCATCAATGGCAACGCGCATACATTTCTCAGGAAATGGAGCACCATGTAGTTTACTGCCAGGTTTATACATAGCAACAATGGTACCATATGCAACAACAGCAATACTAGAATCCAATGTCAATGCAACTAGCTTGCCCTACAATGCAAAAAATTCATGAAACTGATTGTAAATGTACAATTAAATCGATATATAGTAAGTAAAACCACCATATTTAATCATGTCTACATGACATACCTCTAAATTATCACCTTTGTTAATAATTTGCACATCATCATCAAATAATGCATCCTTCGAGACACTATTTTCATCTTCATTGGTGGGACATTGTGATTTTTCTGAACAGCTATCCTTCTCATCAATCTGAATGTCTTTTCCAAGTTTGATGACCATTGACTCAAGTTTTTTAACACGCGCTTCTAGTTCTGAGTTTTTTAACTTTACCTCCATCAACTCTTCTTTTTTTTCTTTTTTCATATCTTGGTCAATATTACTTCTCCCACCAGAGCATTTAAATAACATTGTTGGAGTGAAGTCACCTCCACCAGCCCTCGCACGCCCACCATGTTTTGCGGTCCCAAGTGTTGTTGAATCTTCAGTCGGTCCGTTAGATTTCAGAACACCCTCTGTTTTTTCGCGTATATAATCATCCTGTCACACACCAAAGTCAAATTAAGTAACCAGAATATGTATAGAGAAATTAAAATATTCGGTGTTCTCTTACAATCTTGTGAACTGCTTCCACCAATTCTTTGCCTTCATATTCACCCTCTTTATTTAGTCGTGCTTTCTTCCAAAGAATAGCTCTATCTACTTCCTTGCCATCATTTAATTCGTGTTTCTACAATAAAGAAGGATCATTTACATACCACTACGTAAAAGTGATCCAGGTGAGCATTATATAGAAAATATTAAATGTACCAGACAAAACTTACTATTGTTTCAGCCAGGCCAGCATATCCTCTACGAGAAAGCCGATGGGGGTACATGTTTCGCTTTGCTAACTGCCTATTTGTAGCACTTAGTTTCTACAAATGATCATGAAACCATAACTATGTAAACCACAAATCTAATTGCACTATTGAAATAAATTGAGAAGACCAAATGCATTTTCTTACCAGGAAGTCTTCAGATGTGCGATTACTAACAAAAGCACTCCAGTCAGATGGCAGGATACCAACAGGTGGTTTATTCAACTTTGCAGGATCATCCTTGTTCTTCAAAATGATGTCTGTAGTAAGATGAGTTTTATATGTGCGCCACTTATCATTTGCTGATCTCAAACAAGCTTTCTTCCAGTTTGGGTCAACATTGAATGTCAACTGCAAAGAAAAAACAAGGAGCAGTTCATAAATATTAACAACAAATATCAAAAACTATATCATAACAATATAAAATTAATAATACAAAAACAGGAATTTCCTTACATTAACAGATACCCAAATCAGCTCCTTCACCTCACGTGGAACGTGCTTCCATGACTTGTAAATTATCCTAACTTTTTCCCGAGCAAGCACGCCGATATAACTTTGCATTTGAGCACCAGCTTCTCCTACAGGCTGGCCATGTATATTAAACATTACATCTTTCTTAATCCCTAAAACCCTTTGCTTGTGAAGCTTTTCCAGTAGGGTAGGGCCTCGACGCGTTCTTTCTGTTTTTGAGTTATTAGATCCCAAGTTCATGCTGTCATTTTCACTTTCATCACATGAATGAGCTGTTATGTTTCCTTCACCATTCACAACATTCGCATGTTGCTTTGACTTTTGTGCAGTGCTCTCTTTATCATCATCCTTGCTCTCATCACATGAATGGGTTGCTCTGTTTCCTTTGCCCACCAAAACAATCATGCGTTGCTTTGACTTTTGTTCAGTGATCTCTTTATCATCATTCTCATTCTCGTCACATGAATCGGTTGTTTTATTTCCTTCTTTACCCTTCTTAGCACTCGCACATTGTTTTGACTTTTGTTCAGTGTTCTCTTCATCATTACCCCTTTTCCGTAATTTTCTGAGTATCGGCATAGAGTCCACAAACCTATTTAAAAAATCCCAAAGGATCAGGCCATAGTTCAAACCAAAAAAGTAACAATCAAAATTAGTCCAAATTAAGAATCAATATTACCCCACAACACACAGTACGCCATACAAGATTTACCATATGCATACTAAATAAATAGATCAAGTCTACTCTTTATTGACAAAGGCCGGACTGCTAGAGTAGTAACTCTAAGTGTATATATTCTAGATATTACCAAACTAGGAGCTTGCATTTTCATCCCAGCTTCTGTCACAATCTTCAGGTGCATGGTGGTCACTTTGCGCCATTTTATCAATGACAGTCATTGGCGGCAAGCCTTTGCAAAAAGGGGGAGGACACTTCATTTTCCCTTTCCTATTTTTCTTATTAATGGTATGTGCACGTAGGTAGGTGCATGTTTAAAATAATATCCACTTATATGAGAGAGGGGCGAGAGAAGAAAGAATCTACATTCCCTCCCTCCCTCCCTCCCATTTCTTCTTCTCTACAAATTATTCCATCTTCCTTAATTACAAATTACAAAAGAATTATACCAAAATTATGTATTACAGCACTAGTAGTGAAGGGTTCACTACAGCAATATGTTTCTGATCCATGGTTACATACACTCGTTCTTGAAGATTCCACAAGCACCATGGTGATTCTTTAATCAGAAAGACAATCTACCATGAACTCTTACCTTAATTCAGAATAACTCCCAGTAAAAATAATCAAACAAGGACATCAAATCAATACACTTTTTCCACCAAAAGAAGTACTCAAAGCCGACAAACTTAGAAATGGAACTGTAAATTAGAATCTCATTTCATAATCAATATATTGTGTAATCAAATACTTGCACTTCTAAAAAATTAAAACAAAACCTGATAAGTTTTTTGATTTCTCTCCCAAGTTGATTCGTATTTAGAATAGAAAATATCGATAGTTCAAATTAAAACCTTACTCCTAGTTAGCCATGTGCAATAACTTTCAAGGACATAATTACACTCTCCATTTTCTTTGTTTCATGTTTCAACTTTGAAAACTTAATATATATTTAAAGAATTACAGAAAATTAAGCTATAATTTAGAAGATTTATAGCAGGAACTAAATAACACTAAATGTATTGGTCTATTAGGTCTTCTGTACAATGGCTGCCTACTGAAGGCGCAATTGAAAAGCATAATATCAGAAACTCAGAGGAGGCCTACTGATTCTCTTTCACTCAATCTAGACTCTTCTCATAGAACACTATGCCCAGCAGCAGTGATAAATGGAAGATATCAAACTCATAATGATTAAGCATGTCCATCTCACCAATATATCATACAGATAGCTTAACATACCAAAAGATTTCAGTCAGCACGCAGGAGTAAGTGTTGAAGACTTTATAAGGATCAGTCGGTACCTACAAAGCACAATGACAGGATGAGGCGATGAGCAGCCCTCAGGGACACTGATAGAGTAGAATCAAGTACAAATTTTAAAGCATAAAAGTGAACTATAAATGTTGTACGTACTGACAATAATACATACAAAAATGTTTACTAGTATTAGCTCTTTCTTTTCTTGATTTACATCAGATATGCTTATTGTATGTATCACACTCCATGAGTGAATCTTCCCCTTTTACTAGAGTTTGTAAAAACCATCTATGATACACAATATTATGTATCCAACCAAATCCTCAATGGCCGATTTTATGCAAAAATGTAGTAGACTAAGGCAACTTCGTCATCTGCTCTACTCTTTATGGAAGAGCAGCTCCCTTTCTGTAATGCTCCTCAGGATATACAAATTTCTTTGTGAATTTTTCAACAGCACAATTAACAGGAAAATGGCATGAACAGTTTCAAAGCAGAAATCCTAATAAAATGTGAAATTAGCAACCCACGTCATATAATTACAGGACAAGGCAACTAAGAATTCAAAGTTTTTATTTAAATTACTAACTTAGCCATAAACAACCAACACGCGCGCACAAAAACAAAAGTATTCTGTGGAGAAAACAGCACGAGAAACAAATGGAAATCAGAGAGAGAGCAAATAAAAACCTCAGCATTGGCTAATACTACTCTAAGCTGGTAGGTTCAACTCCCTCTAACAGATTACAGACAATAGGGTACTTCAAGGGAGATAGCAAAACTCACGTATACCTGCAGAGCAAATACTAGGTTGGAAGTATGGCAGGGTCCTTAGCGTGAAGTCCAATTCTTTGTACAGTGAGCACGTTATACCGGAAGAGTGAGATTTGGAGGAGGAGAAGGAAAGCAACGCAGAGATGAGCAAGGATTAGAAGAAATCACAGTTTCAGGAGAGATTTGAGAGTAACGTTTTCTTCTTTGCGATTCCGATGGTGCCACGATGGCGTCTGCCTCCACGACGGGCGATCCCTGCAGGCTGCAGCGATTCCGATGGATTATTGTGTACTCGCTCAGGGAAAGAGAGAGTGATTGGGAGGGTTTGGGGATTTTATTTTGCACAAAAGAAAACGGTTTTAATTTTTTGTTTTCTTATGTATTTATTTTAATTTGATACTATCGCAAAAAAAAAAAAAACTGTCGGTTTTTTTTTTTTCAATTATCAGATTTAATTTACATTATACGAAGTTTATTGGCTGTCGTCGTCCATTTTGGTAATTGCAATTTTAATGATAATAAAATAATTTTTTATCGGGGATAATTATAATTTAATTAATTATTTTATTTTCATTAGCTATATGTTTCTCTATAATTATTTTTTTGGGCAAAGCATAGTGTCACATTAACCATTTTTTTTTAAGAATATGAGTTATTTTACTATGGTCCGGTTTGATAAGATGTAAAGAATTAATGTATAGTTGTAAGTTTTCAATAATAAAGTGAGGTATATTTATTAAGTTTTAATATTTGGTAGCTCATAATTAAAAATAGATTATTTATATCTTTGTTTCGCATGATGTAATTGTTATTATTTAATATTTATTTTTAAATGATCTAATTTTTATATTGGTGTTTGGTATGAAATATATGTATTAATAAATTGTAAAGTTTGCCCAAAATCACACCACTACCATACCTATTACCATGCCCACTAAGATCACTTGCACAGGCCCACTAAGATCACTTGCCGGAACAAATTGTTTCTCCTCCTTCAATTAAAAGAGAGAAATAGATTGTTCATCCTCCACCATCATTGTTACCATCATCAACTCTCTGCCTCCCTCCCTCCCTCATCACCCCTTCAGAAATTCCTTTGGTACCATCATTTCACTTTTTGTCCAATTAAAAGAGAGAGAGAAACAAATTCCACTGTTACCATCTACACTTCATTCCCCCACAGTGTTTTCACCACTGCCGTGCTAGTAAGCCTTCGCTGGAGTCGGGAAGTTGCAGCAGCTATCGAAATTGTATTTCAATTGACTTCAATCGATTCACCATTTTCAATTAACATGACCCCTAATTTTCAATCGGTTTTAATCGACATGGCCCTCAATTTTTAATCGATTCACCATTTTCACTCGGCTTTAATTAACATGGCTTTATTCGCCAAAATTCCATAGCTTACCAAAAATGTGTTTTCCCCTACTTTTGCTCCTCTTCCACCTCCTCCATTTTATGGCGGCAAGGCTTTCGTGGATGCCTGAAAATCACGCCTTATTATTCATTAGAGCGTCTCTCCGATGACCAGCTGACCACCCTGGTTAACTTCTCCACCGCCGCCATCTCCATCTCCGGCCTTGTCCCGCCTCAAATCTCGAACATCCTCAATCTCCATTACATCAAAACAAGAAATATATTTTACTGTTACATATTTATTTCTACTCCCATAGTGAGGGTGGAACACAAAATACAGGTTGGACAGTGAAATTTAGATAAAATTTTGTATTTGAACTTCTGACCAGGTGCACAGTATTGTGGTACGATTATTCTTAAGGATAGGCCTGAACTCATAAATGATCAGACGAGGCTTAAATCCAATACAATAAAGCTTGGAGCGCAAGCACGAGCAAGGTCCATATCGGTAAGCACGAGCAAAGCCCATGTTAGGGTTATATTGGCAAGCATATGTTTTTACTTTGTATAACTAAACTGAATCTTGAACTTCATTAAAAATTAAATTATTTATCACTATGTTCTAAATAATATGAATATTACACTATAGATAAATGTGGTGATACCCGGACTTTACTCATAGAAGATCATGTTGATAGAATTTCTTAATCGTGTTCGTTTATGTGGCTCTTTATAGCGGGTTAATTCTACCAAACAATAATCT
>JAPKLY010002718.1:0-22781 GCA_026898435.1 Prunella vulgaris | reverse complement strand
TTGGGTATGATTATGGGGCTGATGATTACAAAGTTGTGAGAATTGATCAATCCTTTAACGGCCGAAAATATGTGTTCTCAACCCTGATTTAGGGCTCATTTGGTTCGTAAGATTAAAATATTTATCCGCCAAAAACATGCATGTTTTTGGCGGATAAATATTTTTATCTTACGAACCAAATGAGCCCTTATAGTCTAAAACTGGATTCGTGGAGGGAGATTGAGGATCGCCCATTTCGTACTTTTTATTCATCTACTTTCTTTAATGGCACATTGCACTGGTTAATATCAGAGGGGGAGTGTAAGGGTGAGATAACTGCGCTCGATCTTGCCACAGAAACTTATTCCCAGTTGCCACACCCCCCAGTAGACTTTAGATCAGAAGTTCAGAAATCTGATGGTTTTGATTCCATCACATCACTTATACTTTTTCATTTTTTCCATCACATCACTTATAATTTTTCACTTTTTCCATCATATCACTTATACTTTTTCAATTTTACCTTAATTCGTGTGCCCAAAAGCAACGAGCAACATATAGCGGAACGGAGGGAGTATGTAAATTTTGTAACATTTGGGACTACAAGTGCAATGTTTAAGACTACAAATGTAAGAAAAAAATCGTATAGGACCAATAATTGCAGTTTCCTATTTTATCATATCCCAATTTTCATGTTTTCCTACGCCTTTGATAGCTGCAGAAGCAATTGGTGCTACTGGATTTGACAATTATATCAAAAAGTACATCACATCTCTCTCCCAATCTCTCGGTTACCTATGTTTGCCTATTTTAGTCCTAATTTTTTATACTTGCTTTTAAATACCATATGTTGTGGAAGTTTTCTGCTGCTGGTTGTTGCTTTTTTTTTACTTGCTTTTAAATACCATATGTTGTGGAAGTTCACTGCTGCTGGTTGTTGCTTTTATTCATTGGTGATGCATTCCAGTTTTACTAAGTAGATTAGTGTGCTAATTATCTAAAAAATTTGATGCAGTATCAACTGTCCACAAGTGCGGTATAGCATGGGTTCGAGTCGCCATTCTCATTTGTCCGATAAAAAAAATATCTACAAGTATGGAATTTATTTTTTAATAAATCAAAATAAAAGAATATTGGGTATGACAGAAGTGCCCCTTGAAAAAAATGTATGATAGAAGTGGTTGACATAGGCTGGCCATTTACTATATGGATGTAATCGAGAATCATGTCTTACTGCTGTCTACTTTTCATATTTCATCTTTAGAATGAACAATAACTCATGACGAAACCTCATGTCAAGTTAATGAATAGAACATATATAATACATTTTTGCTGCTCGATTATACAGACTCTATCTTATTGTCAAAGTGGAGGGCATTGTTTTATCTTTGATCCTACTTTATAATATATATACTTCCATCTTTTTATTTATGAATAGCTAATAATTTGTCTTTACTTTTATCTAGGAAAAGACTTGATCTATCCGAGGCTTATATGTTCCAAAATATCCCTAATTTTCCTATTCTTTTAATTGCTAACTATACTAATTTCTTTCATAACATAGCTTTCTGGTGCTGATTAATTTGCAATTGATTGATTGATTATGTTCTGCAATTATATGCACTCATCTTGTGTTAACTAGCAGTTTGCACTTTTTATGAAGTTAGGAGAAGAAAATCTTGATGTGGAATTATATTTTAACTTTCTTGATTAAATAAATTATTAATCATTATAATCTGTTTGAGCTTCTAAATGATTGCATCATTAGCTAATGGCCTGTCATGCTTTGGTGGTGTTATATTTAATATGAGAATTGAGGAAACTAGATAGTGATAATACTAGATGTTTTCGAGTGCATAGCTCTCAACTTTTATTTTGCATTGTAGTTGATAATGTCACATGAGCAACACAATTACAAAAGAAATTTGTAATGATTAGGAGTTCAGCTTAACTGAAACTGTAATCAATTATTAAAGCATTGTAGTTGTCAGTTATTATTTGGTTTCGTTGCACTTATAATTGAATCCTTTTTATATCTTCGATTGATGATAGTAATAAATTTTGGATAGTAGAGAATCAAAAGGAAGCAATATCAATGCAAATTGAAAATAATTATTTGCTGAGGAATTATACTTTTTGCATGAACATCTTGATCTCATTTGAGTTTGATTAGATTAGATTGTGTTTATTGCATAACTGTCACACAACTTCTCAACAATCATGCACTATAAAAGCACATAGCAATATAGCATGACCACGTGATATGCAACTAGTTGTTAACAAAGTCACTTACAATTTTATTATAGTTAAGCTTTTAATTTGATCTATTAATTATGGGTCCTATTTTATTAGATAATATTTCAGACTTGCTTAATTGAATTGGTAACAGGAACAAAGACCTAGGCCCCCACTGAACACACTTGATGCCACAACACCTCCACTCAAGTTGTTACTGCCATTTCCGTATGAAACTACGCAACCAAAATTTTCAGAATCTGTTGCCCGAAACCGCCATCGCCAACACTGAATCCAACGCAGCGCCGCCGCGACAGAAACGTGCGCACAAACGCGCACCGACTGGAAATTCTTGTCGAGCCTCAATCGCGCAGATCTGAAACCTGCGCACAACGACTGCCTCGCATGAAATCGTTCCGCCGATTGGAACTGTATCACCGCCTCTCCGATCCGAAGCCGCCGGGATTCGCACCTCTGTCGCCAGAAATGGAGTCACGCACAACTCGCCGGTAACCGCCCTATTCATCCGTCGTCGGAAACATGCAGCTCAACCACGCTGGGAAATAACCACTGCCTTGTACGGTATGAAGGAGGAAATATTTGTTTGGGCCAAGTTTCTTTTTAATTGTTTAAACTCTTTTAAACAGAATGGGGCCTATTTGCTGGAATATATAAAAGGGCACACACGTATCAGAGAGGAGTAGCACGCGTTAGAGTAGATCACGCACTAGGGCAGTAGATTAGGAGTAGAGGGGATTAAACAAAACTTTCGTTAATTTTAATTTATTAGGATTAGATTCAGTTCTTATTTTGGAATTTGCGGAGATTATTTGAATTATTCGTACTTTCATTTCAATTTCAATATTTAATTAGGTTTTATGTTATTTCAATTGTTTCTCAGTAATCAGTTAATTAATTCCTAGTAGTTTCATGTTCATTCTTTTCATATTGATGTTAGTTTATTTAATGCTTGTTGTCTCATTTGTTTTTGTTTATTCATTAGCCATGCTTTAAACCTTTTGCTTTGGGTGAAGGAAATTATGAATCATTATAGTCTTTGCCTTCAATTTATTTTGTAGGTTCTCTGATGAGATGAGTCTTTCAGTAGGTCATTGAGATACTTAAGATTTTAATTTCTATTGATGAATATTTGAGCCCTAATCACAACAATACGAGAGTTGAATGAGAAGGATAAGGGTATTCAATTGGTAGTAATGGATTCTAGGATTGGGTTAAGATTCCTATGACATTGAGAGATGCTTAGGCACTGAGAACAAGACTACTAGGGTGTTGAGATATGAATGAGAGTTTTATTTCAGCAGGACAGTAATGTCTGGCTTACTCATTAGATAACTTTTACAAAGGAATTTTAATCAATTGAATGTAATTGATAAATAACGGAATTCACCCGAAGCATCTCATTATTCCTGCACGTTTTAATTTTGGTTGTTATTTTCATATTCTTGATTCATTTCAATTTTCTGCCTTAGTTAGTAATTAGATAGAAACTCAAACTTGCATTTTTATTCTTGTTTATTTGATTTCAAGATTCACACACAATTTTTAGGATTAGACTTGTATCATTGCTTCCCATGGATTCGATATTTTATAACTTGGTCAACTTATCACTACATGATCCTATACACTTGTAGGAAAGTGCATTTGTATGCGAACACAGATCGCTAGTCAAATTGATTGTTGAATCTAGATAAAGTTTAGAAGCTTGTCTCTTGAAGAGTTGGTAAAAAATGTCTCTTGCCTTTATTCATGAACTAGACTTGGTTAATGTACTAGAATTAATTACGATTCATGATGGGTATCTCCTATAAATATCCATGTCTTGTAATTATTTTTCATAAGTTGAGTGCAAGTAAATACAAGACAGTCATTTTCTCCACTCCTCCTCATAAAATATCTATTATAAAATCCCTATCATTCCAACAAAGTGGTATCATCAAGAGCCACTTTTGTTTGTAGAAGATATGCACCTTTGCAAGTTTCAATTCTCACCAAAAATAACTTCGACAACGGATGAAGGCTTTATATGGCCTATGACGTTTGGGAGTCCATTGAGAATGGAGTTGAAGGAAATGATCATGTAGCTTCCTGGAAGAAGGATCAAAAGGCGCTTGCATTCATCCATCGAGGTTTGGATGAAAATATGTTTGAGAAGGTTGCTAGCGCGCGCAACCACTTCCAAACAAGGATGGGATATTCTCCAAGCCTCATTTAATGGATCGAGTAAATAGAGTCAAGAAGGTGTGTCTCCAACATTAAGAGGTGAATTTGAATGGTTACGAATGAAAGATTCCAAATCAGTTTTGGATTATATTTCAAGTATTTTGGCTATTACTACCAAATGAAAATCCTACTATCTTTAGATGCTTGTTATTTCTATTGAGGAGTCCAAAGATTTAGACTCCATGACGGTTGATGAGCTTGCAAGCATATATAGAAAGAATGAAGAAGCTGGTTTAAGAGACAGTGGAACAAGCTTTTGAAGCAAAGTTGTCCTTCAAAGAAAATGAGACAAGTTATGGCACGTCCGAAAGAGGTCGTGGTCGTGTCAATTGTGGATGAGGCAATAACAATTATGAAGAAGTAAACCAAAATTTCAACCAATTAAGGAAGAAATAATAGGGTATGAAATGCATGTTTGTGTAATAATTTTTAATTTTTTTTTGTCCTAATAACTAGGAAATTTTTATGGATTCATATATATTTTAAGTGTAAATTAACATTTTTTAAATTTTGTGAATGCAAATACATATATAAATTGACGCAGAGGCAATTTTTTGAATAAAATATTTTATATATTTTATATACAATTATTTTAATTTTTGATCATGCTAGTTAACGTACGCAAAAAAACTATTAATGAGGAAATATATAATGAAAGGAAAATAATTATATAATTAATGACATGCTTTTTAATCATTTTGGATTGTTTTTAATAAGAATAAAATACTGTCACTAAATATTAATTGAGAATAATAATGATATAACACGACTTATATTCTGTCATTAAAGCTCATAATATGGAAGGACAATAATGTCAAACATCATGACAGAAAAATTCTATCATAAAAAATTAAAATCTTGTCATTAAAAGCTTATATTTACCCAATATTATAAATTGGAAATTTATTTTTTTTAAATAATATCTTATGGGTGTTTATAAATTTAAATACTATTTTTTTTACTTGTAAACTTATTAGGATAATATATTTTAAAATTTGCCAAACTGGGATACTATCTTTTATATTTAACAAATTCAGGCCAAATTTTATAAAATATGGATCAAATAAAGTCCAATTTATTCGACCAAACAGATAAATTTATGCCTATGTTTGTCAAATATAAAAGACTGTGTATTAATTTTACAAGTTTGTAAAGATAATGTTCAATTGCAAGTCCATATAAATTATATCCTAAATTTCCAATTACTCATAATATAGTGTCCTAAAATAATAATTTCCTTATAAATTAATTTTCTTATAGTGATATTCCTAACATAAAAATTTTTCTTATAAATTAATTTTCTTATAATGATATTCCTAAATAATAAATTTCCAAAGGCCAAGCAATATTAATTCATACAAGTTCTAATATTTGTAATCAAAACCTAATTAGATTAAAAAATTGGTCACCTGCAGCCCAAAAGGTATAAATATAGACAAAGTAAGGGGAAAAAAAATGCACCCTGCTTAGAGTAGAAGTGTGGCTCCTCAAAAATGTCGGAACTTCCCTCTGAACTCTGCCGGGAAATACTTCTCCGAGTGCCGGCGGAGTCCCTACTCCGGTTGAGAAGCGTTTGCAAGGCATGGCTACACATCATCGACGATCCATCTTTCATAAGAGCCCACACCAGCAACTCGCATACCCTCCTCATCAGAATCAAAAAGTATGCAGGGGATACTCTGTTTTCCTTCTCTCTCGACTCCCTCGACTTCACCGACGACCCTCAAATGCTCGACGCGACGCGTATCGAAAACTTGATACGTAACCACGAGTCTCTGTTCTCTGTGGCCTCCTGCAACGGTCTACTTCTCATATCTAATGAGTTGGTTATACTGAACCCCTTAACAAATGAGTGCCACTATTTGCCCAAACCAAAGGTGAGTTTTAGTGCATCCGTCCTCGGGTATGGGATAGGGTATGATTCCTTTGCTGATGACTATAAAGTTGTGAGAATTCATAGATTTACTACTCCCTACATGAAAGTGCACCGAACCAGTATTTATAGTTTAAAATCGGATTCATGGAGGATGGTTGAGGACTCTCCCTGTGGCATACATCAATGGAATGGTACTTTCTTGAACGATGCATTGTACTGGCCATCATCTGAAGGTGAGGCGGGCGCGGTATTGGTTTTCGATCTTAGGACCGAAAGGTACCGCCAGCTGCCTCTGCCCCCGGTTATTGGTATTCGTATTAATTTTCAATTAGGTGCACTGGATGGATGCTTGATTTGTAGTTTGAATTATAGGGTGAAGGAAACCTTTTATGGATGGGTGATGAAAGATAACGGGTGGATTAAACTGTTCTCTTTGCAATATTCTGTTTTTCATGCACCATTTGATATACATCTTGCAGCTTATTTGAAGAAAAAAGAGCAAGTTCTTGTGCATCATGATAAAGGTTTCTGGTGCTTGGATATTGTGAATAATTCAATCAAGAAGTTATCCATTCATGGCCTGGATTTCACCTCTTCTCAAATTTGTTCAACCTCTTCTCTAATTTTTCGGGGAAGCCTTGTTCGACTCAATGACTATCACGATAGAAGGGCGGCATTATCTGAGGGGAAGAGGAAGAGGGAGATGAGGATGGAGACTAAGAGAACAGATACAAGGTATATATAAACACTCCTTATTTGGGGAAAATTGTTTTTCAGGACGATATTGTAGAGGGGTTGGAAAATGAGGACTATAATTCTTTAAGTTGATAAAGTGAGAATTGTAATTTTAAAATGTGGCAAATTAAGGACAAATCAGCCAAAATAAATACAACTCAGGCTTATTGGCCAGATTTGGACTAGATTCGGGCAACAAATGGACCGAAATCTGGCCAATTTGACATGAATTCAGATTGCATTTATCCTCAATTTGCAACTTTTAAAAGTTATGGTCCTTAATTATCAATTTGAAAAATTACGATCTTTACATTGCTAGCTCAAAAAGTTAATGCCCTTATATTGTTAGCTCTAAAAGTTACGGTCCTCATTTTGTCATCCCTTAACTTGAAAAAAAATATCCCCTCATTTGTAATAATTTATAAAGTTGAATTTGTTTTGTTTTAAAGTGGATGACATGGCCGAGGAATAAAGGTACTAATCAATACATCCTCCATCCCACAACTTGCAGACTTTTTTTTAAGAACATCTCTATTAACAACTTGTAGATCCAAAAAAGGATATACTTTCCTAAATTTCACCCTTACAATATTTATATATTTACATAAAATTTCATTATTTTAGACTTTTTGGGCCACACTATACTCAATTCAACTAACATCTTTACTTTATACATAAAATTTTATCAACTTACCCTCCAAAAACACAATTCTTTCCACTTTATTTCACTTTTTTCTTAATATGTATTTCATTCCATCCTAGCAAGCTTTTGTGGAAAGGAGAGAGTATTAATTATTTATAAATTAAGTTATTCCATTTTTATAATATTTTTTATTAGTTTTGGATAGCAATGTTCATGAAATAACCACTTAAAGATTGAAAACGTTAGTTGGTATCCAGAAGTTCAATGGATAACAATGATAGACGTTATATTGAGACACACATATCTAATACATTGGGATATTTATTCTTGTAGATTGAAGTTTTGTGTAAGAGATGTTGGAGAGATGTGTTTGTTCAGATAATTTTTACTGCAGTGAAGACTCGTGTTGGCATTGTAAGGAGTAATCTTGTGGGAAAGTAGTGCATATGGATGCTTGAGAGCAGACTTCAATTGTCTTTTGCATTTTTATTTTTTTTTAGTCAGGCAAATGGGACTCAAATTCATGACCTCTCGGTCATAAGTAGTAGAGTTTTAACCATTAAACTATAACACTTAGTCAAGTGTCTTTTGCATTTATAAATACATTAGTCGCAAACAAGACACAGTTCTCTAGTAAAACATTATATATATTATGCATCAACTACGTTAACTTTTGCATTGATAAGAGACAAATCTGTTACTGTTTTATCGTGAATCTACGTTGTTAAATTTTGTAAACATCAGTCTCTCTATTGAATTTTTGCCTTTTCATTTACATTAGATTTTGATGAGATGGTCTCAAGAATTTATTTTCGTGAGACGAATCTCTTATTATATTGATGCATGGTAAAATGGTTAAGGATCGTTAAATTTCAATTAAAGTCGGTTGAAGTTGTGAGACAAGGATTGGTAGTTATTTAGTTTAATTATTGCATGGGTTTGAAAACTAGTTAAATTACTGACTCACAGAATTTGATTCGCTAGTGCTAATTTTTTGCGTATCATAACTCCCTTAAGTGACATCAATTTGAGGTGTGGTTACAATATTCATAACTTAGATGGACTATTGAATAATCTATTGTTAAAAGTTGATGAGTAGGCTCGGATTGGTTTGTCTTGACCAAAAGATTACACTAATGTGATAAGAGTGAAAAAGATGCACTCATATATTAACAACATTCTAAATAGACTATAACATAGTGAATAATATATGCTCTTAGCTAAAATAGTGTCAACTCCTCTGCTCTGTCCTCTGGGAAGCTTGACTGATCAACTTTGAATTAATCCTCGCCGGATTCTGCACAAAATCAAGCCGGAGAAGACTCCGGCGTTGATCCTCCGACGCCCAAGTCAGTAAATAAAAAATATTGGGAGAGCTACGAAAAGATATATTTTGTATGTATGTGTAGAATGCGTGTCTCTTCTAAAAATGAATAATAACTTTTTATACTTGCTTCCTTTGGTCAAGGGCAAAATGGTCTTCTGGCTGTGATAGCCCTAACTACCACGGATTAGTCTTGTATGCACCAGTTACACGGTGCAACTCAAGTTTATTTTTTAAAAGTTACACAAAATACTACTGAAAAGTTACACATGTTATTACTGAAAAGTGTATCTTTCATAGTATAACTTTTCAATAATAATTTGTTCAACTTTTCAGTATTGTTGTGAATATGACCGGAATAATCGACCTCGATAATACTTCAAGTAATCAGAACAATTGGAAGAAATCCGATGAACACAAATGCAGAAATTAAGAAAACTAAGAACAAAGAATTTTACGTGGTTCGATCAATTGATATACGTCCAAAGATGGGGGTTTCCTCACTTCACTAATAATATGGATAATGATTTACAGAATACAAGCTTTCTTTTCTAAAAGATTTTGAATGTCAATTCTCTCTACTTTTTCTGGAATGAATACGTATTTTATAGATGCCCAGGTCCTAACTGCCCTCTAAACCCGTAACCAATCAATGAGCTTGTATGGTTACCACTGACAGAAGTAACTGTTCCGGCATCCAATAGGATTGCTCCGCCAGCTGTCAAAATAACCACCTTAATGTCAGCTTGAAATCTTCAGCTTGAGTGACTCAGGAGATTGGTCATTTTCAGCTCAGGATATGCCTGTCAGAATGTCTGGCTCAGGATGACTGATGTTGGCTCAGGATGATGATCTCAGGATTATGCCTTCAGGTTACTGAGTCTTCAGGACAAGTGTCTTCACTGACTGAACACTCAGGATAAGTGTCAGGATCAGAGCACTCAGACTCAGTATTGCCTTCGCCTTTACTCAAACTCATTTTCTCTCAGGTTCAGGGCCTTGTCTCAGGATCAGAATTTAATATTCAGTATTCAAACTCAGCTTAGCTTTTACACTTAACATTTTCAGTAATAAATTGTGTAACTTTCAAAAAATGAACTTGAGTTGCACCGTGTAACTAGTGCAACTTATGAGGGACCACTCTTTTGGGGACCATTCTCTTGCCAATGGTGCCAATTAAGTGGTTTTATCATTGATTTATTTGTATAAGGATGATTCCTTTTTGTGCCACTATTATGATAATGTTGATTGCTAAGGGAATATTGTGATTACTCCCCACACATCCACGTCATTCTCGTTCTTATTAATCGAATCACGTAGTCATATTCAGATTTGAGGCAGAGCGGAAAAATCTCTTCCTTTCTTACTTCTGGCCTCTGACTTTCGATACATCTCTCGTCTCCGGAACGATGGACTTCATTCCTTTGTCTTACAATTCTTCTCATCATACAAGTCTTCCTTACTGTGCTAGGTTGCACTCGTTAAGTCTTCTCATCTCTGATCTCACTGAAGGTCAGTTCTGAGCAAAAGATCATCTCTGCCAGGATTAGAGATCATCTATTTTTGCTATGAAAAGATAAATGTTCACTTTTTCCATATCACTAATGCATTTTGATATGCTGAATAGGACCTACATAGAGGTAATTCTTTCGAATTGACTTAAGGAATAAAGTATTAAATATCAATGGTTATTAATTTCTGTCATTTAAATGAGATTTTATGTAATTAATAAGTATTGCTTTGATTTACTAAGATGAATTTCAATCAACTCAAGTATTTGTTATACCTAAAGAACAACTGAGTTATACTCCAAGAACAACTCCTTAATACCCCCAAGAACAATTCTCTGCAATATCCCAATAACAACCTGTTATACCAAAAAATGCATAGTGCGGTGTGTAGTGTGTGTTTCTGAAAAAATCAAATTTAAATTTGCGCATGAATTTATACTAAATTTGTCCTTATATCTTTTTATTTTTATTGAAATGATATTATAATTATTTATTTTATCAATTTAGTCATGAATTTATTCAAATTTCGCTTATTAGGTCCCAGTTGTCCAGAAATGCAAGGATTAAAATCAAATTCGCTCTTTAATAATTTTATATTTGTTAAAATGATTATCTAATTTTTGCTTTATCTATATAATTCAATATCTATTTAAATTTTAGTAAATAAAGTCCTAATTTGCCCAAAAAAAATGCAAAAAATATTACCATTTTGGGTTTTTTTTTTTAATCAGTTTAGTCTCTTATCTATTATAAATTTGTCAATTATGTCCTAATTTGAATATCTTATTTCATGCTTATTTTAATTGATGATGGTTGTCACGTGGCATGCCACATAGAAAAAGCACCACATCATAGTCTCTTGCTAGAAAACAAGTACACATGATGATCACATGACCAAAACAGTGATGCTTATAATATTTTTGAGAAAATTATACTTTTGGTCCCATGAAACACAGGGGTTCACGCTTTTGGTCTCATAACTTACACATTTAGTCCCAAATTGTAACTTTTGAACACATTTAGTCCCAAATTGTAACTTTTGAACACATTTAGTCCCAAAGTCAGTCAACTATTAGTCAACCATTAACATTTTTTGTCCCAACAATAAAAAGAAAGCATTTGGTGCCAAATTTGGCACCCAAAATGCTAAAATGGCCTGTACACCCAATTTTTGGAGGGAAAAGGGCAAAAAAAATTATATAAAGGTAAAATAACCCTAATATCTTCATTCCCTCATCTTACAATCTCACCAAAATATAAGAACATGTCTTCATCTTCATCTGTCGTTCCCAAAACTCAGCACACTCTAGAATGTTATTGTGAAAAAGAGGCTCATACATACATATCGAAGAAGGAAAGAAGCAACAGTAGGTTGTTTCGTACATGTCCCAACTTCATTAGTGGTGTTGGATGTAACCTTTTTATTTGGACCAATGAACATGAAATTGCTGGTCAAGGAATGTTTCCCGGTATTGATGAGGAGAATTGAGTCACTCATGTCTTAGACTTTGATCACCAATACCACCCCAATCTGCATCTGCATCAATATTTCCCTAAAAGATGATATCATCTAGAACTGTTTCATCACTGGCTTCCTTTTCGTAATCTGAATCCTCAGAATCTAAAACTTCCTTTTGGATATCATCATGAACTTCAGCCTCAACAAAGTTGGAGTCCTCCTGTTGCACCTCTTTATGAACTTGTAAATCCTTCTCCTCTTCATGAACTCGTAAACTCTCATCCTCTTCAAAATCCCCCTCCCCTTGCACCTCTATTTCAACTTCTTTCTCAATCTCCTTTTCAAAATACAAATCAATCACTGTACAATAAAGCAGAAATAAAGAATTACTCATTTGCTAAACCAAAGTAAAAAAAAAAATCTGAAAACATTCCTACCCTAAATTGAGTTTATACCAATTAATCAATGATGCTTTCAATTTGAATCACTAATTAAAAAAAATCAGCGGCTATCATTGAACAATAAGGTTGGTTTCAATTCATGAAAAAAAAATGGCAGCTTTATTTTCCAAAATAGAATGAAGTCTAGTGGTTAAGCACAACCCAGATGCATCCTACTTATTACTTCTACAAGAAATAAATTGTGATCATTCCATACAAAACCATTGTGAATGTTTTGTGGTTTCAACACCAATTGAGTTTGGATTTGGTCGCCGAAAACGTTATATCCATTCGTATTGTTTCTGTCCCAGTGTAAGTTTTTCAAATGGAATCAATTAACATATATTTAATTTTATATTTAAAATAAATTAACAAGAATGAATCTTGTTATAGGCTATCATTTTATCACATATGGAAGAAAAAATTAGTGGAGCAATACTCATCGATGCCATACCTTGCGACACTCATCAACTATTAGTATTTCAGAGGATATAATAAAGAGTCAACGAATTTAGACGAATCAAAAATGAGAGACAGATTGAGAGGCAGTGTGAGGAATTAAGCGTGGGGAGATGAATCAGGTGGCAAATTGTGGAGAAAATTGACCATCACTAAACAAATACTAATAAAAACGACCATATCCACTGACTAATTATAAAATCGCAAGCACCCATTCAAATTTTTTGAACTAATCGAACATTTACAGTGAAGAAATTGAAAAATCACAATCACAAATTGAAGAAATCAAACGTAGGAAACTTACTAGAACTTTTACGCATTGAAGCGCCTTTCAGCAATCGTTTTATTTCATTCTCCATTTGAGTTGTTGTTTACAGTGAAGATTTTCTCCATCTCCTCGTGGAAAATTAAGGGTTTTTCTTAAGTTTGTTTGTTTGGTCCTCTTCTACGCGTATACACTATGGGAAAGGAAAAAACAACTAACGCCCACGTGAGAGGCACATGACATATTCCGTTAAGATTTAATGGGCTTGGGACTAAATGTGTGAAAATAATAAATTTTGGGACTAAATATGTTTAAAATTTGCAATTTAGGACTAACTGTGTAAGTTATGAGACCAAAATTGTGAACCCCAGTGGTTGATGGGACCAAAAGTGTGATTTTCTCTAATATTTTTAATCAAATATAGGACCTAATTGGTAAATTTTGAATATATACAGAACTAAATTGATAAAGCAGATAAATAGATGATTATTTCAATAAAAAGATAAATGATAAATTTGGTTTAAATCCCAGAAAATGCACAAAATGCTACCATTTACATTCTTTATTTATTTGCATTATTGATTTGGTCATGTATCTATTCTAATCCCACCAATTAGGTCCTAATAAAAAAATTCAACTCATGTGTTTTGTGCAATTTTGGGTTAATTAGAATCTAGTTGATGAAATTTGATTAGATACCTACCTAAATTGATAAAACAAATGAATTAGAGGAACAAAAAAGTTACATTTTGGGTAATTTTTGGCCGATTAGGACCTATTTAGTAAATATTGAATATATAAATGACTACATTAGTAAAATAAATAAATAAAAGATCATTTCACTGAAAATGAAAGATAGATGATAACTACTATTCAAATTTCACATGCCCCATAATCTCAACTTCAACTTGGTGGTGGTTCAATTTTGTAAATTGGCTTCATTTTTTGGGCTTCTTTAAACTATTTCTTTGGGCCAACATTTATTGACCAAGTCCAACAATAATTTCATTAAGATCCAATCATATACACTCAATCCATATTCCCCCAAAACCCTAGATTACTTTTTTTGTTTACTCTTTTCCACCCCTTTCTCTCATACAGCGCTCTTTGTAGATCTGCCGCCTCTGCATCGTGCACTATTTCTTCGCCGCCTCTTTTATGTCATCGTTCTTTTTCTAATTTGCTCACCATCTTTTTCTCCCCAACAAAATCAACAATCATCGTCTTCTCTTATTGTCATTGTCGCCCATCGCAGCCGTGCAATCCCCCAATACACAGTCGCCTCCATCGTCTCTCCATCTAGCTAACAATGGGTATGTTAATATCTCTTTAATTAATTAAATAAAATTTTAACGCATGTATCTACCAATTTGGTATATAATGAAACTCTTTCATTTATTTTATTTATTCATATTTGTATCGATTGATTATTTTTAATTTAACATTATTTATCAATTAAACAATATTTTAAATCTATGTAGACTGATAATTCATTTGAACTATTTGGTTCTTTTGGTGATTTAAATAAACTTAAAGTGAAATTTTTGTAAGTAACCCGACTTTAGTAGATGATGTATGAATTAAACAATATCATTTAGAAAAACATTCGCATGCAAAAATTGCACATGTAATTTTAGTGTATTTAATTTAAAAAAATTGCAAATTCTAAGTGGGTCAATTATTTTTCAAAAAAAAAATCACATCAAGGCAAAACATAAATTTCGCTCTCTGCCCTTATACAAACAAGATTTTGTCCTTATAATAACTATAAGGACAAACATGTGTTCATAAAAGACAAAATGTGTGTTTCTTAATTATTATTCATTTCTTTAAATCTTGGGTTTTTTTTTTTTTTTGCATTTGTATTAATATTATTCATATAGTAACATATATTTCTCCATATATTAACACATTGTGTTCATATAATAACATATTTTGCAAACCATATCTTTGTTACTATGAGGATAAATATTTCGTTTTATAAGGACCATTATGTACCACTTGTCCTACAGTAACACATTGTCTTTACAGTGACACATATTTGTCTTTATAATGATACAATCTGAGAGCAGTTTTATTTTTGGTTTTGTGTGATTTATTTAAGGGTATGTTTGTTTTGGGATTTAGATGTGCGTGGCAAGTCATGATTTTGAAATCTTTGGATGTGAAAATCTTGATGAATAGTAAAAGTGTGTGTTTGTTTTGGGATTTTGGTAGGGTGAGATATGTATGTCTAATCAGAATGTGATAATTATTGATATTATAGGTATAATAATAGGTATTTTTAGGGGTGTTGTGTTGGAAAGAGTACGTATAATAAGTATGTTGTGTTAGAAAGAGTAATTATTTATATAATATGTATTTTTAGATGTGAATTAAGTTTGAGATTTGAAGACCGAATGTTAAATTTCAAACTCGTGTGGAGCGTGAATGCAAAGCCCTATGTCCATTCGTGTAAATCCCAAAACAAATGTACCCTAAGGCTCCATTTGGATGAATGGATTTGAAAATTAATGGATTTAAAAAAAAAAATACATGTAAGAAGTTATATATTTCAAATCACGAATTGTAAAGAGATGTGAGAGAAGGGAAAAAGTAAAGGAAAGATAGAGATGAAAGTGTAGAGTGGAGACATTTTACAAATGACATGGTTTTGATGAGGATTTAGAATTCCTCCATTTTAAACATAAACTCAAATCTAAATATTTGTAAATTCATCTAACTTACTTGGAAAGTGTGGCTATTTGTGTGTGAAATCCACGGATTTCAAATTCACTTGTCCAAATGGAGCCTAAAAGATTTTGTTGACCCAAACCTCGGGGACGCGCTTTTTATAAAAAGATTGTGTCACTTGGGACCAGAGAATAGAACTAGTGAGTGATCAAGTAGAAGGAAAAATACATTTAATCTAATTTTTTTTGCAGGATATAAAATTTTTAATAAAACACTAAACTCAAATATAAAACAAATAAATGGGCCTGACCTTTCAAAAAAAAAATGGACCTGCAAGTCATTTCTCACATCATCTCTTCTATGTTTTCATCGTCATTTTTACCTTTTGCTCAACAATGTCAGACTTTCCATCTGAACTCTGCCGGGATATACTTCTTCGATTGCCGGCAGTGTCCCTCTTCCGCTTCAGAAGTGTTTGCAAGGCTTGGCAATGCATGATCGACGATCCATCCTTTATCAAAGACCACACAGACAACCAAGTCTACTCCCACACCCTTCTTGTCCGAAACAGAACAGGGGATCCCCTGTTTTCTATCTCTCTTGACTCCCTAAACTTTACAAAGGGCCCTCAACAGGTTGATGCGTTCTATGTCAAACAATTGATCCACCAAGGCATGCCAGAATTACAAGAAGATCTCTTCGACCTGGCTTCTTGCAACGGTCTAATTCTCATTTCTCATAGACGCTCAAACAACAAAATGTGGACAATATGGAACCCTTTAACTGGGGAGTGCCACAGGTTGCCCCTACCAAATGTTGCTTCAGAATTGAAGCAGCTTTTATCGTCTGCGTGTGGTTTAGGGTATGATCGAGATACTGGTGACTACAAAGTTGTGAACATAATTGGGGGTCAAACTTTAGTTTATAGTTTGAAATCAGAATCCTGGAGTATGACAGAGGGGTGTCCTTGTTTTTTATGGGATTTTCGTGGTACTTTCTGGAATGGAGCATTGTACTGGAGATCAAGGGATGCTATAGTTGCACTTGATCTTGGGACTGGAAAGTATTTCCAGCTGCCACTGCCCCCAGTTGATTATCGTTTTGGTCTTCGTTTGGATGCATTGGATGGATGCTTAATCTGTAGTGTGGATAATGGCACGGGGAAAATTTTCTATGAGTGGGTTGTGAAAGAGAAAGGACTGTGGAATGAACTGTTTTTGATGCGAAATTTTATTGTTCCTGCATGGTTTGGACTAAAACTTGTAGCTTATTTGAAGGGAAAGGAGCAACTTATTCTCCAGTATCATGAAGGTTTCTTGTGGCTTGATATAAGGAATAATTCTGTGTTGAAGTTTTCCATTCATGACTTACCACACATTGAATCTTCTGTAATTTGTCCGGGGAGCCTTGTTCGACTCGGCGTTCGTGGTGGTGCGACAGCTGGAAGGATATTAACAAGGAAGAGGAAGAGGGACGCTGCAATAACTCATGCTAATAGGTACACATACTCTTATTGATTAGCCTTCTTATTTATATGGTATTGATTTCTGGATTTTATGGGCTTACTGAAAATCATATTAAGATTGGTCTTCCATTTTTTTAATTAGAGGATTTTTGAATTGTTGCAACACTTTTTAAATTATAATCAAACTTAAAAAACTTTGGTTGTTTATCCTTGCAGCTTGAAGTTGTGCGTAAGAGATGTCAGGGACAAGTGCTGTTGAGATTACTTACAATTTATGCAGTGAAGGTTAGTGTAGGCTTTGTATGGAAGAGTAACCTTAATTGGGAGAAATCACCGGATGTCTGAGACTGTCTTTTGCATTATATGTTAACTTATGCTAATGAGATATTTATAAACATTGCAAGTTGGGCCACTCCTCTCCCATTTCGTGTGATTTCTCCTCTATATTCATTTTCAATTTGACTTAGTATTGGATTATGTTTTGAATCCTTAGAGACAACTTTCGGATTGCTTAAGTGAATTTACAATTTATAGACTTTTGGTCCCATAAACCACGGAGGTCCACAATTTTGGTCTCATAACTTACACATTTAGCCCAAATTATAAATGTTGAACACATTTAGTCCCAAAATTTATTATTTTCACACATTTAGTCTCAAGCCCGTTAAAACTTAGGGGAATATGTCACGTGCCTCTCATGTGGGCGTTAGTCATTTTTTTTCAAAATGACACTTTTGGTCCCATCAACCACGGGGATCCACGATTTTGGTCCCATAACTTACACATTTTGTTTCAAATTACAAATTTTGAACACGTTTAGTCTCAAATGGAATGTGGAGGTAAGAAATTTATCACCATGTTTAGCGTAGTGGAGCCTGTTGCTACTGCGAAAAAACCTAAAGGGAAGAAAAATAAGGATATTTAATGTTTGGTGTAGAAGACTTAAGATTATGATTTGGCCCAAACAAAAAATCTACATCCAACACCACTAATGGAGTTGTGACAGGTATGAAACAACCTACCTTTGCTTCTTTCCTACTTCGATATGTATGCAAGGTTGAAAATATCGATATCGATAAAAATATCGAGCTCTTAAATTTCTGAAAATATTGACGGATATATCGATATCAGTAAATTTAAGGATAAACATATAATATATAAATTTAATACTACCTCCATCCCACAAAAGTTTGCATACTTTCCTTTTTAGTTTGTCCCACAAAAGTTTGCATATTCCCAAAATGGAAATATTTTAATAAATCTCCACCCTCAAAATCTCTATCTTACAATCTTCATCCTACATATTCTACTCATTGCACTTTTTCTTAAAAATTGTACCCCCAAAAGTACCGCAGACTTTTGGGGGACGGTGGTAGTAAAAGAATTTGAATAAATTTTATAGTTGTAATAAGTTTATACATAAACACTATTTTTTGGATTTTTTTCCGATATTTTCTCGATATCTTTAGATATTTCTCGATATTTAACGCTATTTAGTCTAATTTATGGAAAAAATAAACGATATCGATATTACAGACCAATATTTATCAATATTTTATATTTTTTTAATGAGTATTATGGAAATATCATTTCTACCCAATATCGATACCGGTGCCTACTGAAAATGAATACATCATCGATACCACGAAAATATCAGAATATTTTCATCCTTGTATGTATGTGCCCGCTTCTTTTCCGTAATAATATACTAGAGTGTGTTGAGTTTGTTGAGTTTTGGGAATTAAAGATGAAGATGAAGACATATTCTTATGTTTTGGTGTATCTGTAAGATGAGGGAATGAAGAGATTAGGATTATTGTAGCTTTATATAAGAATTTTTGACCTCTTCCCTCCAAAAATTGGGTGTACATGCCATTTTAGCACTTTGGGCGCCAAATTTGGCCCCAAATGTTATCTTTTTATTGTTGGAACCAAAAATGCTAACGGTTGACTAACTGTTGACTGACGTTGGGACTAAGTGTTCAAAATTTGCAATTTGAAACTAAATGTGTAAGTTATGGGACCAAAATCGTGGACCCCGTGGTGGATGGGACCAAAAGTGTAATTTTCTCTCAATTTATATATTCTTGCTCGTTTTCCATCTTAAAAATGAATACAAGATAAAGGAATTTGGTTACTCAATTCGTCACCAATAACTATGTTTGTGGGCGTACTAAGTCAGAATATTTTCACTGATAATGACTGCGTATAATTGTGTACAATAAGAAGAGTTTACATTATATATATAGAGAGAGGGGAAAAATTATAAAATGGTTCACAAAATTTACTCTAATTATAAATTGATTCTATGCAAAAAAAAATTATATAATTTTTTAGGAAAAAATTATATTTTAATACAAATATTGTGAATCAATTTGTAAATATAATCATTTTTAATTAACATACAAATATTCCATGTAAATCTACCCAAATTCCATTAGCTTAAAGGCTAATTAACTATCTAATTTGTACTCCCTCCATCCCCAAATTTATTCTCATTCTTCTTTTAGAAAATATTATTTTATTTTCACACTCACAAACAATCACTTTATTTTTTGGTGAATCCTACAATTAAATTCCACAATATCCTCATTTTATCTCATTTTATCTATTTTATCTCTCTTTTCTTAAAACACGAAATATAAATGGAAATAAATATGGGAGACGGATGGAGTAATATTTTACATGTATAAATATTATTTTACAATAAAAGCAGCATCCCTGTTAAAGAATTGAGAAACTAAGCCGTTGTCTTAAAAATGTCGGACGTTCCCTCCGAAATCTGGATACGGATCCTCTGCTGGGCAATAAAACCAGCAAATGGTGTTGGGGAGTAAAACGCTGACGTATGGTTAATTATTCCTCCTTTTTAGCTCATTATTACAGTATGTAAAAAAATTATGACTTGGTCAAAACTTAAAGAAAAAAGAAAATATTTTAATAATACGTCAGCGTTTTACTCCCCAGCACAATTTGCTGGTTTTATTGCCTAGCAGAGGATCCATTCTCCCGAAATCTTGAGGGGAATACTTCTCCGGTTGCCGGTAGAGTCGCTCTTCCGGTTGAGAAGTGTTTGCAAGGAATGGATACGCATCATCAACGATTCATCTCTCATCAAAGCCCACACCTACCTAAATAAGCATGGTGAAAAGTAAACGTACAATCCTAGGCTGCCACCTACCTAAAATAGGAATATTTGTTTTGATCTTTTCCAACGGATCTATTACAAGTTTTCATTATAAATACAAAAGGTCTTGCACTCAAACAAGGTTACGGGAAATTTAGAACCAAAATTCAAGCGTTCAAAGCATGCAAGCATTCAACACTCTGCAATTTAAATTTTTCTAGTGTTGATAGGAATCTTCTCTATATTTTTCTTAGAATGATAACCCAACCATTATACTAATATATTTGTTTGTAAGAGTTATCACACAATAGTTAGAAAACTAAAAGTTAAACCATTCAAGTTTGTGGGTTGGTGAAGTGGTTTGATTTGTTTGTAATGGTTATTACACATTAATACAAAATTATGGTGATCCATTGATATTTTTTAAGTGTACTCTTATTTTAATACGTCGTGATCAAGTAGTTAGTAATAGAAAAGGTTAGTAGGAAAAGAATTATAAAAAAATTGACAGCTGTGGGATTTGAACCCACGCCAATATATATATATATATTATTTTGACAAAAACTTTAAAATAAAAGCAGCATCCCTGTTAAGAATTTAGAAACTAAGTCGTCGTCTTAAAAATGTCGGACGTTCCCTCCGAAATTTGGATACGGATCCTATGCTGGGCAATAAAACCAGCAAATGGTGCTGGGGAGTAAAACGCTGATGTATGGTTAACTATTCCTCCTTTTTAGCTCATTATCACAGTAGGTAAAAAAATTATGACTTGATCAAAACTTAAAGAAAAAAGAAATTTTTTTAATAATACGTCAGCGTTTTACTCCCCAGCACAATTTGCTGGTTTTATTGCCTAGCAGAGGATCCATTCTCCAGAAATCTTGAGGGAAATACTTCTCCGGTTGCCGGCGGAGTCGCTCTTCCGGTTGAGAAGTGTTTGCAAGGAATGGATATGCATCATTGACGATTCATCTTTCATCAAAGCCCACACCTACCTAAATAAGCATGGTGAAAAGTAAACGTACAATCCTGGGCTGCCACCTACCAAAAATAGGAATATTTGTTTTGATCTTTTCTAACGGATCTATTACAAGTTTTCACTATAAATACAAAAGGTCTTGCACTCAAACAAGGTTACGGGAAATTTAGAACCAAAATTCAAGCGTTCAAAGCATGCAAGCATTCAACACTCGGCAATTTAAATTTTTCTAGTGTTGATAGGAATCTTCTCTATATTTTTCTTAGAATGATAACCCAATCATTATAATATATTTGTTTGTAAGAGTTATCACACAATAGTTAGAAAAATAAAAGTTAAACCATTCAAGTTTGTAGCTTCGTGAAGTGGTTTGATTTGTTTGTAATGATTATTACACATTAATACAAAATTATGGTGATCCATTGATATTTTTTAAGTGTACTCTTATTTTAATAAGTCGTGATCAAGTAGTTAGTAATAGAAAAGGTTAGTAGGAAAAGAATTATAAAAAAATTGACAGCTGTAGGATTTGAACCCACGCCAACATATTTAAACTATCTAATTAGTAATGTTGGTATGTATATATATATATATATATACTCCCTCGGTCCATGAAAAATAGTCCACATTGCCTTAAATAGCCGTCTACAATAAATAGTCTACCTACCCAAAATAGAAAATTTTTAATCATTATTTTTATTTTTTTATACACATATATTCACTTTTACACATCACATCAAATACTTTATTAATAATTAACACTTCTTTATACTAATACACTCACTTTTACACATCAACATCAACTTTTTCTTAATAACCGTGCACAACTAAGGTACACTAATTATCATGGACGGAGGGAGTATTATTTTACAATAAAAGCAGCATCCCTGTTAAGAATTTAGAAACTAAGTCGTCGTCTTAAAAATGTCGGACGTTCCCTCCGAAGTCTTGAGGGAAATACTTCTCCGGTTGCCGGCGGAATCGCTCTTCCGGTTTAGAAGTGTTTGCAAGGAGTGGCTACGCATCATCGACGATTCATCTTTCATCAAAGCCCACACCCAAAATCAACTCTGCGCCCATACCCTCCTCGTCAGAGGTGCATCTGGTGCTCCCTGTTATTCCTTCTCCCTCGACTCCCTTAGGGGCCATCAAATTATTTATGCGACCCGAATCAAGCAATTGATTCGCCGTGGTGTGCCACTCCTGCGGCCTCTGTATGGACTGCCCTTCTGGTTCTCATGCCTGATTCGGGCATTAAAAAGGTATGGGCAATATTGAACCCATTAACAAAAGAGTTTCACCTGCTGCCCCAATGTCCTGATGCTGCTTCAAAATCATATGTGCGTAGTGTAGGTTTTGGGTATGATTAT
>JAPKLY010002717.1:0-22786 GCA_026898435.1 Prunella vulgaris | reverse complement strand
TGAGAAAACGACAGGAGCCCCCATGATTGGTTCGAATAAGCTGGGTGCTTCCCTTGAAGTTTTTGTGAAGCTCGATTTCGCCATTGTTGTAAGAATTAGGGTTCAGAATAATGTGGTGGATTCGGTGGCGTTCTTAGCTCCACTAGATGGTGAATCCAAAAGAATAGGATAAGTGGCCGGAAGTCAACGGCGGCACGCCTGATGAAAAGTGAGAAAGCCAGCCTATTACTTCCTCCTTCGCAACCAACTCTTCTTTGATACTCGCGAGTGACACATTTCTCTGAAGAAAATAATAATAATAATAACATAAGGGGTACGATTGTACATACCCCAAATTCTTCCAAAGACAAAAATTTATATGAAACGTTTCACGGTGTGAAACATACCATATTCATAAAATTTGCGGATCCAGGGTTGGGTTGGGTCGAATTTGAGTAATTTTTTCAAATTCTCGCGCAAACATAATTTTTAGATTTTTCGCTCCCAGGTATGTTACTTTTTAGGCAAATGCATGTTACTTTAAGGCAAAATGTGTGTTACAATTAGACCAAATGTTGTTTGTTACGTATATATTACTTGTTTTTGTAAAAATAACATTTTTTCATTCAAAGTAAGAGCAAAATGTGTTTTATTTTAAGAAAAAAATATTACATTTTCATTTAGTAACATATTTTTAACTATTTTTAAAAAGTAACACCAAGTCTTTTATATAGTAACATACGTATGTTAATAAAGTAACATATTTAATAGTAACATGTATATGTTCATTTAGTAACAGTTTAAATAGTAACATAGATATGTTCATTTAGTAACATATATTTATACATTGAGTAACACATACTTTTGTAATATTTTTCCAATGTGTTGTTCTTTTAATTATGCATATATATTAAATTTTGTAACATATTTTTAACTATTTTTAAAAAGTAACACAAAGACTTTTATATAGTAACATACATGTTAATAAAGTAATATATTTTAATAGTAACATGTATATGTTCATTTAGTAACACAGTTTGAATAGTAACATAGATATGTTCATTTAGTAACATATATTTATACATTGAGTAACACATATTTTTGTAATGTTTTTCCAATGTGTTGTTCTTTTAATTATGTATATATATTAAATTCTGTAACATATTTTTAGCTATTTTTAAAAAGTAACACCAAGTCTTTTATATAGTAGCATACATATGTTAATAAAGTAACATGTATATGTTCATTTAGTAACACAATTTGAATAGTAACATAGATATGTTTATTTAGTAACATGAATTTATACATTGAGTAACACATATTTTTGTAATGTTTTTCCAATGTGTTATGTATTCGTGTACCTGTTGTAGAAACCATAGAATTTGCTTTTGATATTATTTGGCAATCTGGGAAATAATCGTCCATATTATGTGTGTTATTTGTCTTGTTTTCCTTCATTTTTACCTTGATTTGTTGTTCTTGACTTGCTTTAAATGATTTTGTTGCTTTGTTGATCGGAATCTTGCATTTGATGTCATTGTTTTCGCCAATGTAATTCTCTTATGTGTCGACGTTTTTTTTTTAAAGTTGATTTCTTGCTGAGAAAGTCAGATTTATGAGTTGTGGTTTAAGAATGACGGATTTCATGGTTGACCCGGTCTTTGACCCGCGGTTACCTGGGATCCACATTTTTATTTAAATTTACCCATTTCACGGAGTGAAACGTTTCACGTGAGTGTTCCTCTCTTCAAAATATACCACAATTACTAAACATACTCCATTTAAAATGAAAAATTAATTTAAAATACTAAATATACACCCTTTTCCATTTTTAACCAAGTCTTATTTTATCTATCTTCATCATCTCTCACGCTCTAACCGTTATATTCATGGAGTCCAATCATCTCTCACATCCAATAGATTCTATCGGAGTACGATCAAATTTCAAATTCGAATTTATACATATATAATCATGTTTGCTATCAACCAACTAACTCCCATTTTCATCCATTTTTCATCATCCACAAACAACTGATTCCCTCAAAATCATTCTACAGTTCTATGAAGCCCTAAATATTTATGTTAGCGATCAATTCATATTTTATCCACTAAAAGATATTTTGAATCACTAAAATTCTTGAACGAGAACATATCAGGCTCTTATTATCATCGTGGATTTTGAAGCAAAAGCACGGCAGTTTGTTGAAGAACCCGCAGAGGGGGTGGCGTGGAAGTGGATGAGCTGCTGTATTTCCCACGGCGATACAAAGAGGTTGGAAATAACGGAATCTTGGATGGGGAAAATGGTGGTTTTCAGGCCGGAGAAATAAAATTCGGGCGAGATCTGAAGGAGCGTGGAAATAATTTGGAAGCCGCCACATGGAGAAAAAGAAATGGCGTTCCTCTTGTTAAATTCTTTTAAAATTTTATTCGGTTGCAATAGAGAAAACGACGATGCGAAACTTCAGTTCTCATAGTAGAAAAGATGGCTACGCACTGCTTTCTTTCTTTTCAATTGTGGAGCATTAATATGACTTGAGAGAAAAGAAGACTAGGTCAAAAATGGGAGAGGATATAATAATAAAAAATAGGGTATGTTTAGCATTTTAAATTAATTTTTCATTTTAAATGGAGTATGTTTAATAACTGTGGTATGTTTAGAGAAATTTGAGGTATGTATAATCGTATCCTAACATAAGTATGAAAAAATAGTCAAGATTGGGGTGGACTTCGGATCGGATTTGGGAACCAGATATTTTGGATCATTTATGTAGGCACCCCATAATTGACTTGCAACTGCATTAGAATTTCACACCATTTTAAGTGTTACTATACAGAAACTGATTTGCCTCTTTTTTGTAATAAAAAACATTTGAACTAATATTTCAAAAAAGCATTTTAATACACCATTTCGTCAACTGATATATTTTGTAATAGACACTAATATATTTGCCAAGATTATACATTTTTTTATACTAAGCGCACCTCCCAAACACCCCCAAAATTAGAATTCACAAAATCAGCAAAACCCTTTATCAGAAAATAAGAAATCTGCACAGGAATAGCCACCAGTTTACAGTATGATTTGAGGAGAAAAAAGTGCAGCGGGAGCAGGGAGATGTGCCGGAGTCGACTGGTCAAGCCAGCGGAGGTCCGAATACGCTGGGCAATCGAAACCCAGAGGAAAAATTCACCAATAACTGAAAATTACCTGGAGACCGAATGAACAGGGACATCACCGGTAGAAGGATTGCGGCTGTTGAAATCGACTTGTGGAGGTTTGGATACGATGGATTCGGAGGAAGGAGCGCTAATATTTCCTTTTTCTGAAGCTTGCGTTAAAGAGGAAATAAACCAGGACCTCTCTCTCTTTCTCACTCTCCACAGAACAGACGGTAGAAAATATACTTTCAAAACTCGGGACTCCCAAATATATCCAAATATCGGGTATGGTAATACTCTTGAAATATTTTCAATACCCAATGAGATGAGAATTATTTAAACACAAAATTTTATCAACACGGTGAATTTGGGTTTAAATTATGTATAAAAATTTTATTTAATAATACGAACTTATATTAATTTAAGTTCAAAAGAGACCTACACTTATTTTAAAAAGTCGATATTTCAATCGACAAAATATTGAGTACGATTATACCCGATCTGATTAATACCCAAAATCTAAACAAATATCTTTTATTTTATTAGCTCAAAGTCTTGTAACTTCAACACCAGTATCTTTTATTTATATGATAGTGTGTTAATTTTTTTATTACTTCAATGCCTACTTAACAGTACTGTTGTATGTTATTTAAGTTTGTAATTATGTGTGCACGGCACTGGGGCTCTATGTGTGTACCTTTTCCTTTTGTCTTTCATACAATATTGAGCACATAGAATCTCTTTTCCATATTGCTTTTCAGACTACCATATATATTGTCATTTTATATTGACTCAACAATTTTTGACTACACAATATAATACATTATTGGGAACACATGTAATGGCTATATAAATTGAACGTCGCAAACATCATACACACCACCATAATTTCTAAACAAAATCTAGACACAAGATATGGCCCATTCTCTTCGGTTTCCATCTCAAAAAGAAATATTGTATGCTGGTATGTGGTCATACCAGATGGAGTCATGCTTCATTAATGAGTTGGTTCAACAAAAATATCAAGGCAATTAGGCCGGACGTGAAGCACCGAGCTATCATGCAATTGCCACTACTATTGGCACGGTAAATGAATTATTCTCCAAAAATCTCACGGTCGAAGATGAGAAACTTCATCTTACGTTCCTTAGAGAGTGATTCAACTTTCACTATGTGTTCCCTCACTGAGAGTTTTCACTTGGATGACAACAACAACAACATAATTGCTAGCAAGAAACAGTGGCTTGCAATGATAAAGGTATTATGCTTTACATAATCCAAAATTTTCATATAAAAAATGAATTAGTTTTAATAAAATTATTAACACATGTCATTCATCTTCTTTGAAGCGTGGCCATTTATCCATTGCGTATTTCCGTGAAACAGAACCATTCCTTTCATCAAAGACACTATTGTTTTATAATTTTGATGACAATGCTAATCCGGCTGCGGTTGAAGTGATCAACGTAAGTTATGGAACAACACATGAAAACGTAAGTCAACCACCCCAACCACTTGATACTATCATAATCCCTATTTTCGATGATGAGGAAGTCGACTCTCCTTTGGTTCCTAAATCAAGTACTCGTCGAAGAAGGTTGTTTGATAATCCTTCTCGATCATTCACCCCACTCATTCCAACACTCTCCAATGTGGCCAACCCTACACTAAACTCTCGTCCACTTTATCTTCCTCGTAGTGCATTTTCGCCTAGACCAATAATAAGTGACAATCAATCAACCGTAGATTTGTCAAATTCATACGCTTCTAGAAGTCCCTATAAATGGTTCTCCTTATCGAGAAGGAAGGACTGACTGGTTGTTGGTTGGGGTATTGGCTAGTTGTTTGACTGGTTGTCAAACTGTAGTATGTAGTAAAACTGTAGTCGTGCATTTCTAGGTGTTTGATTGGTTGTTGGCTGAGATGTTTGCTGAGATATTGGCCGGTTATTCTAAATATTGGACTACTTGTTTGCCAGGTTGTTGGCCGAGTATTCTAGATGTTATGTTTGTTAGCACTGTAGGTTGTGTGGGTGTTATATGTGTTTGCTGTAATTTTCATTTGAAGTTTATAAAGTCATTTTCCCTATTTGACATTACAATGCTTTCCATCTCATTACAGTAAACACGGATAACACCCACACAACCTATAGTGTTAGCAAACATAACATCTAGAATACTCGGCCAACAACTCGGCCAACAAGTAGTCCAACATTTAGATAACCAGCCAATATCTCAGCGAACATCCCTAATGTTGGTCCCAAAGGCAGGTTTTAGGGAAGAATACCTTTGAACAAGTCTAGAAGGGGGGGTTGAATAGACTTGTAAGGATTAAAAAAACCTTTTTCAAATTATTTGGATTATTCAGAAAACCAGCAGACTACTTGAGGTAGTCTGAATTTGAAAGTAGTGCGCTGTGAATAGTGCGGAATTTTTTTTAATTAAAATCAGTTTTAGGTGATGTGCACAATTTAAGAGCAGAAATAAATAAGACGAGACACAGGAAATTTATAGTGGTTCGGACCAACTGTCCTACATCCACTCTCCTCAATCCAACTTGGACTTGAGGGGCTCTCCACTAACTCACTTACTCACTCACTTACACAGTTCGAGAGTACTACTCTCTTACAAATTGTCAATGCTACAATTGCAATTGACTTCTCACAGCTTCTACAAAGCTTTTACAAAGAATAAGTATAAATGGTGTTTTTTAGTGCAAGTGATAATATCTGACAGAATTTCGGCTAGCTTAATATGCGTGTAAAATCTGATCCTGAAATTATCACTATTACTCTAATTTATAGGGTCAAATAACTAGCCATTGGGATGGACTAGAAATCTGAGATCCTATAATCTCGTATTCAATAAATCATTGTAAATTGATTGAATCTCCTTCTTGATTCCCGTCAATCTTCGCGATCTACAATCAATCAAGTTTGTTCCCTTGATTGATTGATCTTCTATTCTGGGAATCTTCTTTTTATGTCGCAAGTCAACCCTTAAAACTGATTCCGAAGAATCTGGGCTGAGCACAAGAACTCAGCTGATCTGTCTCCTCAGCTGGTGTACCAGTCTGCTGATACTTGGACCTCAGCTGATGTGCAAGTCTGCTGGTGTGCACCTCAGCTGGTCTTCTTGACTTCGTCTGAATACGTCTTTTATCCATGGTCCTTGTCTTGTCTGCGACGTGCTCTCAGCTGATCAGCTGATCTGCTCTTCAGCTATCAGCTGATGTTAACTTCTCTGATGATCTGCTCTCGATACTCCAATGTCAGCTGCTTAAATCTTCTGTCCTCTAAAACCGGCTAAGTCCTCAAGGTCTCGGCTGGTCTTCTCTTCTATGATAGCTTCGGATCTTCTAGGCAGCAAGGTAGATTCCCCCTCACTCGAACCTATCTAATCCTAACTACTCATCAGCTGACTAACATGTTCAGCTGGTCCTATTACAAGCTGATTGGTTTATTATATCATCAAAACATCTAACACAGATATTCTAACACCTAACACCTAGAAATGTACTACTGCAATTTTACTACATACTACAGTTTAACAACAAGTCAAATGGCTAGCCAACATCCTAGCCAACAACCAGTCAGTCCTCCCTTTGCGATAAGGAGAACCATTTATAGGGACTTCTAGAAGTGCATGAACTCGATGAATCTATGTTTGATTGATTGTCACTTATTGTTGGCCTAGACAAAAATGCACTACGAGGAGGATAAGTGGACGAGAGTTTAAAGGTTGGCCACATTGGAGAGTGTTGGAATGGGTGGGGTGAATGATCGAGGAGGATTATCAAATAATCTTCTTTGATGAGTACTTGATTTAGGAACCAAAGGAGAGCCGACTTCCACATCGTCGGAATCAGGAATTATGATAGTATCAAGTGGTTGGGGTGGTGGGCTTACATTTTCCTGTGTTGTTCCATCACTTCTGTTGATCACTTCAACCGTAGCCGAATTATCATTGTCATCAAAATTATGGAACAAGAGGGTCTTTGATGAAAGGAATGGTTCCGTTTCACATAAATACGCCATGGATAGAAAGTCACGCTTCACAGAAGATGAATGACATGTTATAATAATTTTATTAAAACCAATTCATTTTTTATATGAAAATTTTGGATTGTGTAAAGCATAATACATTTATCATTGCAAGCCATTGCTTCTTGCTAGCAATTATGTTGTTGTTGTCATCCAAGTGAACACCCTCAGTGAGGAAACACATAGAAAAGGTCGAATCGCTCTTTAAGGAACATAAGATAAAGTTTTGCATTTTCGACTGTGAGGTTTTTGGGGAACAATTCATTTACCGTGCCAATAGCAGTGGCAATTGCATAATAGTTCGTTGCTTGACGTCCGGTCCAATTTCCTTGATATTTTTGTTGAACCAACTCACTGATGAAGCATGAATCCATATGTTATAACCACATACAATATTTTTTTTTGAGATGGAAACCGAAGATGAAGGGTCATATCTTGTGTCTAGATTTTGTTTAGAAAATTTTGGTGTGGTGTATGATGTTTGCAGAGTCCAATTTATATAGCCATTACATGTGTTCCCAATAAAATATTATATTGTGTAGTCTAAATTTTTTTTTATCAATATGAAATGACAAGTTATATGGTAGTCTGAAAAGCAATATGGAAAATAGATTCTATGTGTTTAATATTACATGAAAGACAAAAGGAAAAGGTACACACATAAGGCCTCAGTGCCATGCACACATAATTACAAATTTGAATAACATATAATATACTGCCAAGTAGTCATTCAAGTAAGAAAAGCAACACGTCATCAGATAAATAAAAGAAACTGGTGTTGAAGTTACAAGACTCTGAGCAAATAAAACAAAAGACAAATGTTTAGACATTATTACAACAAACTCAATGCCCAACTACCCGTCCCACTACTCGGCCAACTTTTGGCCAATGAATGTTGACCTTAAGAATATCTTTCCCAGCAACACTCCCAATAGAACAAGAACGATTAAAATAATAATAACAACGCAAATGAACAACAAGATCATATAGTTAGAGGGTGAGTCATTCTCATTTACAAGAGAGCTTTACTTATTAAATGATGAACATTCAACACTAGGACTAACTAATGGAATAGTTCAAATAAGAGATGAGAAATAGCAAATTTATATCAACAACTAGGATTTGATATCTTCGCAGTAATTGTCGACGATATTTTCTCCGATGGTGTTGAATTTGCACCTTTGAAAGTGTCAGAGAATTCTAGGGTTTACGATTTGAATGTCGCGCAAATTAGGACTCGCAAACCTTCACGATTAGTGGCGTGAGGGTGGATGGACAACTTTGGGCTAGTGAAGGATTCGTATATGTATGTGAGATTTGAGCGTTAGAACCTTTCTCCTCGTCGTGTCGATGGAACATGCTCGTAGACGTTTCCTTCAAATCTTTCACCCTCTCTGTTGATAGAATTTCTTAATCGTGTTCGTTTATGTGGCTCTTTATAACGGATTAATTCTACCAAACAATAATCTTGTGATTTTATGTTCTTGGGGAGGGAGAGAGTTTAGAGAGAGAAATATTGCAGTAGGGATTGTATTAATTGTGTGAAATGTGTGAATTGTGTGAATAGTACAAGAGAGGTCTTATTTATAGGTGTGTGAGTGTGAGACGGCACCTTACGAGCCTATATGGCTTCCGGTGTTGACGAGGGTTCCTTACCCTCATCTTGGTCTCTCACACTGCTCCCTATGTCGTGCCTCGTCCTACTACTATGCCTTAGATTAGATGGACCTCATTAAAAACCTCGCCGTAAACCACCCTTGTGGATAAACCGAACGGAGGGGAAAAAGAGCGCACCATCGGGTTACTATCGAATAATAGGCGAGCTCGTGGGCGAGCTATGAGGTGAGCACTTGGGCGAGCTCTGACGCCTTGGTGCCCTTGGCGTTTGCATAACAGGCGGTGTCTCAGAGGTCGGCGCCCTGGATGTCGGAGGTGCGTCCTGCACTCCAGCGAGCTCATAGGCGACCTCCAAGGTGTTGGGCCTCCTAATTCCCTGATCTGCCCCGAGTAGCTCGCCCATCAACAATTGTCCCCCAGCCCGCCTTCATCATGTCTCGACATGTGCTGGGGAGCTGGCATGCGAACTCTCAGGCGAGTTTCTGCAAGGCGATCTCTCGAGCCGACGTGGGCGGAGTCCGAGGCATCGTGCATGCCTTCATAAGTGTCATTTCCCGCGCTCGTAATAATAACTTTTCAAATTCCTTGCAAAAAGGTCCCTGGTCTCTCAGGAAATTCGAGCTCGCGCCCCATGTCTATAAATAGGCGAAATTAAGACAATTCCTCACTTTGCTTCTTCACTTCTCAGAGCGCATTTCTGGCGATCGTTTCTTTGCTCCCGACGTGTCTCCGAGCATCCCCCAAGGTAGAAATCTGGATTTTTCTTCTTTCTTATTTCAAATTCTTTTCGTTGAAAACCAAAATTTTTCGGCGATGCCTCTACCATGTCTGAGAACTCCTCGAGCCGCACCGCTTCGAATCATGATTTGGGAAAAGAACCAATGACTGATGACTGTCCAAACCCCCAAGCGATACCTGTGATCATCTCCTCGGGCTCTGGGGCGAGCTCCGAAACTCTCTCGGACAGTGGCGAGCTCCTGGGGTCGGTTCGTTCTGACTCTGGCGAGCGGGCTACTAATTCCGGCGAGCAATCCCCACTCCGCGAGCTCTGGGATTACTCTGAGCGAGCTTCGGGGGGCACCGTGGCCCGGGATGAAGAAGAGGTCATCGAGACCGAAACTCAGGAGGGGGTCACCGAGGTAGAGGCCGACGACATTGTCGGCGAGCTAGCCCGTGAGGTCGACGAGGAGGTCGGCGAGGATACGGGAATGGAGGTCACTTATGAATACCTCTGTTTTATTGATTTTCCCTTTCCTAAGCTTCCGGAACGTCAAATCCCCGCTGAGGTCGTGCATGACTTCGACTGGAATGAATACGTGAGGGCCCACGAGGAAAGCTTCCCCTTGCCCCGGTGAGCTCCGATCCGAAAGGCCGCTGGCAAATCCGACCTCAAAGCGAATGGGGTGGAGAGCATCGTCAGCGAGTATGCCCTCCCGGATATTCGGAGGTGGTTCCGTATTCCGTTGGACATATTTATGTATGCTGCTGAGGAGAAAGAGCGAGCCGACCTCCCCCCTGCCGGACTCACAGCTATCAACTACCACACTCTGAAGGCTGGGTTCACCCTGCCCCTTCACCCCATCATCGGGCAGTTTCTGGCGGACATGGGCCTCGCCATTACACAGCTTACTCCGAACGGATGGAGTAACCTGTTGGCAGCTCTGACCGTTTCCGGCCTCGAGGGCTATGAAAATTGACTAAGTACGGCGGAGATCAGCGAGCTCTTCAATGTGATCCGGCAAGTCAGGGAGGGGAAAGGATACTATTCCTTCCAAGCTCGCCCGGGGGACAAATTCTTGGGTGACCTCCCCAATAAAATCCGGGACTGGAAGGAGCAGTTCTTCTTTATTGGGGGAGATTGGCGGGCTTCTAATGGTCGTGGAGGGCGCATCCCTACCCCCGAGACTTACGGGGAGGCGAGCTGTAGGTGGCGTACCTTAGCGTGTGTGTGTCGGATTAGATTACTGACCTAATCTATCTTTTTGCAGGTTTGAAGCACCACAGGTCGAGCCGCAGAAAGCCAGAGATTTCAATTGGCTTCGAGTTCGTGCGGACAGTGTGTTGTTTGCGAGAAAAGAAAGATCGCGAGATCGAACATTTATGCCAACATCACTGTCACAGGCTCGCCGGCCTCATCACCTCGCCACACCACCTCGCTGCTCAAGGTTTTAATCTTTTCCATTTTGAAGTTCTCATAGCTCGCCGTCTCATACGTTGAGGCCGCCGGATTGCTTATCACTTATCTTGCAGGTGCAGGTCTCGTTGCCGAGCTCCCGCCCGTTGAAATTCCTGAAGCCTACCACTTCTTAGCTCGGCAGCTGAGGATGGGTAAACCTCATCCGGGAAGGGAAGGCATTCCCTCGGGAGCCGTTCTGGACGCGATGAAGAAGCTAGAGCTCGCCAAAGCCGCTGATAAGGCTGGGGCTCTGGCTCTCAGAGGACCTCGGTGCCTCCCCCATCAAAGGAAAAGGTCGCCGGCATTAAGAAAGGGGCGGGCCGAGGTTCGAACCCTTAACGGGGCACCCAGCCCACTCCGCCCCACCAGGCGAAGCGAACTCTCCACCGGGGAAATGGCTCGCGAGTGAGTGAAGAAGAAGCTCACCCCGCCAAGCGAGTTAGGACTGAGGGTGGCTCCGTCGAGCACAGCGGCCGAGGGGGCTCTGGATCAACCCAAGCGGGATCAGGGCGAGCTCTCGTGACTCAACCTTCACAAGCGCCTCCAACTCCTCAGAGTGCGCCCCCGCCGTCTCCCTACGGGGTCCCTATCCGGGATGATACCCTCCTCGGGCTCAACCCTGATAGGTTCGGGTAAGTGGGCGACCTCTTTTGAAGTTGGAAGCCATTGTGATCTTCATGATTTTTGCTAACTGATTCGAGCGTGTGCAGGTATACTCCCACCGAGCTCCCGCTGCGACCTGAATCTCTTCACACCGCCGAGCGGTGCAAGGCCCTGAGCTCGCCTAGGGATCTTCCGGAGGGGTCAGCTCGCCGGATATTACCTCTCGGCCTCGGAGCTCACCATGATAGAGAGGCAAAAGCCCGCCGACAAGGCGAGGTTGGCGATGCATTATGCTTGCACAGCAATGGCGGCGGCCCAGCTTGCCACCGATGAGATCACTGCCGCGGACAGAGCTCGCCACGACGCGAGGAAAGAACTCAATAAGGTGGGTGACGAGTGGAAAAAGGCTCTCGAGGAGCTCGCGAGGGTGGAAACCAAGGTGAAGGCTTCACTGGAGGCGGAGCGGCTCGCAGGAAGCTCGCCGAACACTTGCTACCCGGGACGAGGAGCTCGCCCTAACCCGGGTTGAGGTAGGGCTCCTTCGGGATCAGAGCCGGGGAAATTCAGAGGAGTGTCAGAGGTTGCGGGACAAGGTCGCCGCCAAGGCCCTAGAGATCGCCGAGCTTAAGAGTCGCTCCGATGTCGCCATCACACCTGAGGCATTGGAGCTCGCCGAGGTGGTCGCCACTGACAAGGGCTATATGCTTTGTTTTGCTGAAGTTATCCGCTCCTTCCAATGGGCGTGGATCAATAATGAAAGCGAATGGGAAGCCCTTATTAGCGAGTTTGAGGACTGTTTGGAAAAGTCTACGATCCCCCCCGGCACGGAGCTAAATATCGGAGACCTCGCGGGCTATGGGATCAATCTCGACACTGCTCGTCAAAAATTCAACATTATTCAGACGAAGCATGTCTTGACTGCCGACCTTGCCCAGGAGGCCGAGAATGCGGAGGGGGATGTTGGAGGCGAGGTCCCGCCGATGTTGGAGCAAATGCAGGAGGCCTTCGGGGACGCGATGATTAACATAAGTGAGCTCGACACCAGTGGACTCTCTGGGAACATCACCTCGGATGTCGAGCTTTCCCTTCCCATCAGCCAGGTCGCCCCTGCTCCAGAGGTCACCGATCCCGAGGTCTAGGCTAGCTTTTCTTGCTTTCATAGTTCAGTTTTAATAGGTCGCCGGGTTGTGGAGCTCGCCCAGAAGGAGCTCCATTTTTGTAGCTTTTGCTTTTTTGTTTAAGTAGATTTAGCTCACCGGGCACGTGCAGCACGCCCAGAAGGAGCTTTTTGTAGTTCAAAGATGGCCAGCTGGTCGGCCTTTGTGGCCAGCACTGCTACTCATACTTAGGATTTTTTCAAGTATATTTTTTACTTGAAAATTCCTTAAGTATCATTTGAATATAAGTCGAGCATTTTTTGTCCAACTCTTTTTACTTACGTATTTGCGCTTTTACGTTATAACTTTTAAAATAGCTCGTTCTTATTTATTTTTCTGGTACATAATTGTTCGTCTTATTCTACTTTGAGGAGCGAATTGTTCGTTTTACGTCATTTACGACTATGAATTGTACCTCTGTTTTGAGAGTGCGTATTCTTCGTCTTACGCCACTTAGGGCCGCGAATCGTTCATCTTAGACCACTTAGGGTGGCGAACTGCACTTCGATTGATTCACGTTGGGCCATTGGGTTTCATGAACCTTGCCTTAGACGTTTTTTCGTCTTTTTTGCGAATTTTTCTAACTTATGGCAGTAGGTGCTTAGCAACCCTTTGAGAAGGGTACCTTCGCGACCTTGGGCACTTTGGCCTTTGCCTTCAAGCTATTTAATTACAACGCTTGGGACCTTGGTCCTTGCGCATTGTGGATTTTCGAGTACGTGGGCGAGCTGGGTTTGGCGAGCTCCCTGGAGCAGTGGGAGACCTGGTGCAGCTCGCCTGGTTGGAGAGCTGCACAGGTCCAAACACTTGGGAATTTTTCTGAATTTCTCTGACTTTGCAAATATTTTGATTTTTTATAGTAACGTAATTTACATCGGTTGCCATTGACATTTCTGATGCAAACCCTCGACTAGTCTATTACAGGATCCTAGTCTATTGGTAGAACTTTTTCAGGTGGGCCGCACTCCAGGTGTATGACGAGGTGTTGCCTTCTGCGTCTTTAAGGTCATAAGTGCAGTTCGGCCAAGCTGCGGTGACCTGGAAAGGTCCTTCCCAGTTTGAACCGAATACACCTAGTGGGGCTATCAACTTATTTTTCAATACCAGGTCTCCGACCTTGAATTTTCGGTCTCGGACCTGAGAGTTGTAATACTTTTCTGCTCTACGCTTGTAGGTGGCGTTCTTCATTTCTGACAAAGCTCTGGTCTCTTTGATCAGATCTTTCTCTACTGCCAAGGCTTCGTCATTCTTTTCTTCATCATACCCCACCACCTTCCAAGTCTTGTTCTGGACTTCGACCGGGACCACGGCTTCAGTCCCGAAGGATAGGGCAAATGGGGTCTCCCCGGTGCTGGCCCTATAGGAAGTTCTATAAGACCATAGGACCTCCGGGAGTTCGTCTGTCCAGCTCCCTTTCTTTTCTTCGAGGCGGAGCTTCAATATGTGTTTCAGAATCTTGTTCACCGCCTCGACCTGGCCGTTCGACTGGGGATGATATGGAGTTGAGTAGTGCTTCTTGATGTTCCATGAACTGTAGAAGTCTCTCAGCTTTTGACCGTCGAACTGTCTTCCATTGCCTGTGATGATCGACTGCGGAAGTCCGAACCTGCAGACCAGGTTTTTCCAAACGAAGCCGATCATCATTTCCTGGGTTATAGTTGTGAGAGCTTCGGCTTCAGCCCACTTAGTGTAGTAGTCTACTACTACAACAGCAAACTTTACACCGCCTCTACCAGGTGGAAATGGGCCGATCAAGTCGATTCCCCATTTCGCGAAAGGCCATGGGCTGAAAACCGATTTCAGTTGGTTGGCTGGGGAGTGGATGTTAGGTGCAAAAAGTTGGCACTTTCGGCACTTTCGAGCGAAGCTGATGGCATCTTTGCGAAGAGTGGGCCAGTAGTAGCCCTGCCTGATCGTCTTGTATGCCAATGTTTGCTCCCCGACGTGACTCCCATAAATCCCTTCGTGAATTTCTTCTAACACTTCGGACCCCTGCTTCTTAGTTAAGCACTTGAGTAGGGGTAGAGAGAATCCACGTTTGTAGAGTTGGCCATCTAGCAGCGTATATTTGGCGGCTTGCTTTACTAGCCGGCTAGCTTCCCAGGTGTCCGCGGGGGCTGTTCCGTCTGTCAGATATTTTTGGATTGGAGTGCACCAATTTTCACCATCTTCACTATCCTCCTGCCCCCCACTCGAGGTTTGATTTATCTCATAATCGGTCGTCGAGGGGTTTTTCAGTGTGGTGATCACAACCTCCGTGAATTCGGTTTCGCCGTTGCTAGTAGCTAGCCAGGCTGGAGCATCTGCTTGTGTGTTTTCTAGTCGCGGTATCTGATTGATGTAAACCTGTGTAAACATCGAGATCAGATGCGCGGCTATCTTTTGATAGGTCATCATCTGCTGGTCTTTTGCCTCATACTCCCCCCGGACTTGGGATATTATTAGCTGGGAATCTCCGAAAACTTGAAGATTGGTTACCCCCACAGCTAATGATAGCCTAAGTCCCGCTATCAACGCTTCATACTCCGCCTCGTTGTTGGTCGCTCGAAAGTCGAAATGGATTGCGGAGGTGAAGACTTGTCTGTCTGGGCTGATTAGGACCACGCTAGCGCCTGCTGCTGCGCTGGTTGATGATCCATCTACGTAGAGATGCCACGGAGCTATACGCCCCCTCGTCGGATCTTGTGGGAAAGTTAGCTCGACGATGAAGTCGGCAAGTGCTTGTCCCTTGATCGCTGTTCGGGGTGCGTAGGTTATACCGTATTGGCTGATCTCTAGTGACCATTTTAGCAGGCATCCGGCGGTGTCCGGGCGTTGTAGTATTTGACGTAGTGGGAACGTTGTCAGCACCTCTACCGGGTGGTAAAAAAAGTAGGGCCTCAATTTTCTAACACTCATCACCAGTGCATAAGCCAGTTTCTCTGTTGGGGTGTACCGCAACTCAGCTTCATGTAAGACTTGGCTTACATAGTACACTGGTAGGTGTGTTTTCACCTCTTCTCGGACCAGGACGAAGCTGATGGCCACCTCCGACGTGGCTAGGTACAGGTACAGCTTCTCTCCAGGTATTGGCTTTGACAGGACCTGCGTATCCGCCAGGTATGTTTTTATGTCTTTGGAGGCTCGTTGGTATTCACTTGTCCAGACGAAGTGGTTTTTGAGGTGGAGCTTGTTGGCTTTGGCTGCCTCTTTGTACCTTCGTGTGTTTGCCTTAATTGCCTCGAAGAACGGACGATTTTGGTCGCCGGACCTGGAGATGAATCTGTTTAGGGTTGCCATGCACCCAGTTAGTCTTTGAATTTTCTGGACGGAATCGGGTATACCCATCTTGATTATGCATTGGACCTGTGTTTGGTTGACCTCAATTCCTCGTTGGCTAACTAGGTGCCCCAGGAACTTTCCAGAGTGTACGCCGAAGCTTGTCTTCTTAGGGTTCAACTTCATGTTGTAGTGGCGCAGTATGTCGAAGGTCTGTTTTAGGTGGTCCAGGTGGTCCTCCTTTCTCAAACTCTTGACAACTATGTCATCCACGTACACCTCCATGGATTCGCCAATGTGTTGGTTAAATATTTTGTTCACCAATCTTTAGTAGGTGGCTCCGGCGTTGATGAGTCCGAACGACATCCTTTCCCAGCAATACATGTTCTTGTTGGTGTAGAACGCCGTATGTTCCTGGTCATCCGGATGTAGAGCTATCTGGTGATAGCCAGCGAAAGCATCCATGAATGTCATCATTTCGTGGCCTGCGGTGCTATCTACCAGCTGGTCGATGTGAGGCAGTGGGAAGTTGTCCTTCGGGCATGCTTTGTTCAGGTCCGTGAAGTCAATGCAGAGTCTCCACGTCCCATTGTGTTTCTTCACCAGGACGGGGTTTGCGACCCACTGCGGACACAAAGCTTCCTTGATGAGCTTGTTGTCTAGCAGTTTCCCCACCTCAACGGTTAGAGCTGCGTACTTGTCTGGTCCATACTTTCTCCGGTTTTGGCGTACGGGTCTCCTCGTCGGATCTATGTTAAGTCTGTGGCAAGCATGTTCCAACGGGATCCCTGTCATGTCTTCGTGGGACCAGGCAAACACGTCTAAGTTGGTCATCAGGAATAGCTCCATCCTCGACCGGTACGATTCAGGTAACTCGGAACCAATGAAAAGTTCTAAATCCCTTTCCGGGTCCACCGGGAGTGCCGTCAATTCCTCCATGGGGGTGGCTTTTCTCTTCTGACTTTTCCACCTAGGGTCGCTGATGAACTCGTCCCACTCCTCTTGTGACATTTGCACGGGTTCGTGACCTATGCGCGGTTCGAGGTCATCGGGTTGGCTTTCAGCTGGGGCGGGTTCATCAACTGTTAGTACTTCCGGTGTTTTGTCAGCCTGGGATGGCGCGGTGACTTGGGGAGTTAGGTCAACGTCCATTGGTTTGGTTCTTGACCTCCCACAGGTCCTCCATCTTGGGCTTCGTCAACCACCTCCATGGGAGCAGATTATCGTTCCTGCGCAGGTACGGATTCCTGTGTAGGTCTCAACACTTGGGTTTCTTCCAAATCCTCCATTGGTGTCGGTTGTGTGTCCTGCGCCGGTCCAGTGCCTTGGTTGATTTCTGACAAATCGCCTACCTCCATCATCTCAGTTTCGACCGAGATGGCGTCTAGGATGTTTGGCTCATCTGTAGGAATTTGTATGTCCTCCTCAAGGACTTGGACTCGTGTCACCACTTTTTCGACCTGGCCATCTTTCATTTGGAGTAAACACTCTCGGGCCTTTTTCTGGTCACCTTTTATAGTTCCGGCACCTTTTGGAGTTGGAAATTTTAAACAGTAGTAGTAGGTCGAACACTCCACTTTGAATTCATTAATAAACGGGCGGCCAAGGAACCCGTTGTAGGAAGACTGCTGGTCGACAACTAGGAAATCTATGAGCCTAGTCAGTCTCCTTTCGGGATCCTCAGCCGATACAAGCTAGACGCTCAACCTAACACTACATAGGGGGACGGTTACAACTTCTCCGAACCCCACTATCCTAGCATTGCTAGGTTCCAGATACGACTCAAAATCACCTAAGGCATCCAAAGTGGATTTGAAGAGAATGTTGGTGAATGCGCCGGTGTCCACAAGTAGCCTGTGAACTCGAACGTTCATGATGTTGGCGGTTATCACCAACGAGTCGTTGTGGGGCATCAGTACCCCCTCCAGGTCCGTCGAGGAAAATGTTAGCTCATCAGTAAGCTGTGAGACGGACCTGGGGCCGGAGCTGCCTTCCTGGACTTGGTTTATGGCCCGAATTTTGGCCTTCCTCTTTCTCTTGGATATGGAGATCCCCCCGTCCTAGAGACCTCCGGCAGCTCCGACTTCCTCCTCGAGAACTAGGAGTTCTCGGGTGGGCTCCAAGTTTTGTTGAGGCTGGGGAGGTGCCCTCCGTCTGTTGTGGGGACCAGGTTGGTCCGCTTCCTCCTCTTCATCATCGGAGGTAGCCCTCCTCTCAAACCTTGGCCTCTTAGCTGGGGCCTTCTTCACGAACTCGGCCAGCTTCCCATCCTCGTAAAATTTCCAGAGTTGTTTGAGGAGGTCTCGGCATTCGCTAGTGAAGTGGCCGATGGCCTGATGGTAGGCACAAAATTTGTTGGGGTTGAGCTTCGTGCGGTCCTAGCGGATCCGCCTTGGCTCCTCCAGCATGGCCTTGCCTTTGACGGCAGTGAAGACGTGGTCAACGGAGACAGTGAGAACCTGATTGAGCTTTTCTTTGAGCTCGTCTCCCTCGCCAAAGACTTTTAAGTTCAGGGGGGCTTTGTAGGTGCCCCCGGACTTCTTCCCGTAGGGCTTCCTTTCTTCGTGGGCACCAACTTCTTTGAGAAGTGCTTCCTGCATGGCTGCGAACACCCCCGCCTTATGACGGAATTCGGTGTAAGTGTTGGGACATGCGAGGTGCATCTCCTTCCAGAGGTCGGTGCCCCTCTTGAGTTCGGCCATCGCTGCGACGACCTTGGTGTCCTCGTTCACCGGCTCGCCTTCTAGCAGGATTTTGTCGAACCTTTCCAGGTACTGCTAGTCGGTCTCGTTCTCGCCTTGATGGATGTTGACGAGTCAGTGTTTCTGGGTAAGGTAGGATCCGAACCCAGAGAAGTGGGCCAGGAACTCCCGCGAGAGTTGGCCAAATGAGCAGATTGACCCCGGGTATAGTGAAGAGAACCAGCGGTGAGCTCGGTCCCCTAGGGTCAGCGGAAAGTTCCGGCACTGGGTGGAGTTGGTGGCACCAACCGAAATCATAAAGTCCGCGTACTTGGCCAAGTGGACTTTCGGGTCAGATTCGCCCTCATACGCGAACATCACCGGGAACTGGATTGTCTTCTGGACCGGCGCGCGAAGGATGGCAGGTGCTAATGGAGATGTGGGGAGAGTCGTGGCGTCAGGTCCGCCAGACTTGGCTGCTACTTGTGCTTGGATGAAGCTGCGCAAGTTTTCGTCTAGCCTCGCGTGTGACGAATTATCTGGGGTCCAGTTTATTCGTGTACACGCGTGCGTTTGAAAACTTTTTTCGGACAAAATTTGTAAATCTGCAAATCTGGATTTTTACCCGGAAATCTGGGTTTTTGTTTGAAGGAATGAATATGTGTATGTGTATCTTCAAGTGTTCTTGAGTTTTATCAAGAACACCTTCAAATCTTCAACAAACCCTAATTTTTGTTCTTGAAAATTTTTAATTTTCGGATTCGAAAGACGACCCTCCTTCTAGCGCCAAATTGTTGATAGAATTTCTTAATCGTGTTCGTTTATGTGGCTCTTTATAACAGATTAATTCTACCAAACAATAATCTTGTGATTTTATGTTCTTGGGGAGGGAGAGAGTTTAGAGAGAGAAATATTGCAGTAGGGATTGTATTAATTGTGTGAAATGTGTGAATTGTGTGAATAGTACAAGAGATGTCTTATTTATAGGTGTGTGAGTGTGAGACGGCACCTTACGAGCCTATATGGCTTTCGGTGTTGACGAGGGTTCCTTACCCTCATCTTCGTCTCTCACACTGCTCCCTATGTCGTGCCTCGTCCTACTACTATGCCTTAGACTAGATGGGCCTCATTAAAAACCTCACCGTAAACCACCCTTGTGGATAAACAGGACGGAGGGGAAAAAGAGCGCACCATCGGGGTCCTATCAACTAACAGGCGAGCTCGTGGGCGAGCTCTGAGGTGAGCACTTGGGCGAGCTCTGACGCCTTGGTGCCCTTGGCGTTTGCATAACAGGCGGTGTCTCGGAGGTCGGCGCCCTGGATGTCGGAGGTGCGTCCTGCACTCCAGCGAGCTCATAGACGACCTCCAAGGTGTTGGGCCTCCTATTTCCGTGATCTGCCCCGAGTAGCTCGCCCATCAACACTCTCACTTCGTAAATTTCACTCCAAGATTTTCAGTGAGATGAGTTATGAAACGTATCGTGGGGGAGCCAGGATCTGTTTTGAGAAGAGCTACAGTAATCTTCCCTATTTATTTTCAAGGGTTAGGGTGTAAAAGTTTAAGAGCTACCAAATATCAACAATGCCAAAAAAAAAATAAAAAAATTCATGACCTTTTCTAGGCTACCAAAAAGTGTCTTATATGAGATGTGAGATTTTTTCATCGGTGGTATTGTTTATAGGGAAATCTATGTGTGGAATATTCATCCGCCATTTTCCACCGTAAATTGCTATTTATTTTGAGTGGAAGATTTTGCAGAAAACAATATAACACCATATATGAAGTTTCATCCTGGAGGTAATCATTATTTTTTATTGTTTGAATTCATATATGCATTTTTTTTTTATTGAAATATTTCACATTCAAAACTACTTGAGGTACACATAATTTTGAATATGGTTAGTATCTTAAATTTGAACTTGTGAACAACTTGTAATTGAGTTTAATATTCATTTAATTTGAACTATAAGTACACTCATTTGAACTTTTATTTAATTATTTCACACTTAATAAATATTCTATATTATAATTCATTTTAATTTATATCAATGAACAATACATACTCCTGAAATATATTTATAGTTGAACTTTTGACAATTATTTATTTAAACTATAGGTTCGAATATTTAAGCTTTTACTTGATTTTTATTGCACTTATTAATATTACGAATAGTATATTTTTCGATTTTTTTACTTATGAATTTGTGCATTTTTTTGCAAATTTATATATATATATATATATATATATATATATATATATATATATATATATGTATATATATTTTGGTAGATAGAAGTTTTTATAATATTTTTATAAACTTTATGTAAAAAATTCAAATTATTAAAACAACAATAAATATTAAAAGTTAAAAATTTAAACTGTGTTTATAAAATAATATAATGGATGTGAAATCATGATTTGATCGAAAGGAAGAAAGTACAAATCAAATTATTAATGTAAATAAATCAATAATTTTTGTGCTTCAAAGTAAATTTTAAAAATCAACTTTCTCTCATAGTAAATACCCAATACAAAAATAAGTCATAGTAAAAGACCCTATTTTTTATGCATTTCAGTTTGAAGAAAGAACTCGCACAAAAAGAATTCTACATACATTAACAAATAAAAATCCAAAATGAATGACTGCCTACTCATTTTATTACTAGCTTTGCTTTAATAAATAAACTAAAGTATTTTCACCTGTGACATGCACAGTCAATAATATTTATTAAATAAAATTAAAATTTTATTAATGTCATTACTTATCTTTTAATATGAATGAATTTAAAATTACAATGTCGAGTATTAATTCTCCTATATGTTACTCTATGTTTCAAAAGATATTGCACAATTTATTATTCACAAAATTTGATTTGGGTTGAATTTGGGCTAAATTTCGAGTCAAAATACAGTAAAATTGACCTGAATTCAGGTTGAGTTTTTTTCTCAATTTGCAAACTTTTAAAAGTTATTATCCTTAAATTGACAGTCTGAAAAAGTTGTAGTCTTTATTTTGCCAGCTCAATAAATTATTTTCCTCATTTTTTCAGTCTGTAAAGTTACGTTCCTCATTTTGCTACCCCTTTAACTTACAGTTTTGAAAAAAATATTATTCTCATCACGAGCGGTGCACGATTTAACATTCATAATATTTTAATATGAGATAAAATATATTACAAATCTAAACTATGTTTATTCTGCTCTCCAACTAATTGTTATTTATTAATTTTTCAACTTTTTTGTTAATAAGTTATTTATGTGAGGTAATATATGTATAAGTATCTCATAATTATTTAATTAATTATATACATATTTATATTATCTTTTAAACTAACAAAATAGTAAAATTTTAAATATAATATTTAATATTGAAAATACTAATAAATTTTTCTTAAATTTAAGTAGTCAACTATATATCAAAATCAATAAATAAAAAATATTAAGATAATAGATTAATAATTTAGATTTGAGTTTTATTTTATATAGAATATTAATGTGAATTAAATTTTTTTAAAAAGATAATTAATTTGAATAATAGAAGAGATGCACCGATTAAAATTGAAAAATAGTTTACACCTTTAATATGTATTCTATTGCATAAATACACCTTTATAGTATGATGCGGAATATAGCTAGTATATATATGTGTAAATTGAATATGAAAAAATAGTTTAGAGTAATATGCATGAAATTTTATTTTTGAAATAAGTCAGAACGTTGAAATTTAATTTATTGAAAATACATTGATGTTATTATGAGTTGAATCAGAACTTGTTTATATTTTCAGTAGAGTAGAGCTGGCTGCTTTGTCAAAAAACATATATAGTGCAACTGATTCATATAAATATTTGCATAATTAACCGAGAGACATACCGTACGTTCTGTTGGGATCGTAACATGGGGCCGAACCGAATTCCCTCCGTCCAACCTGCTTAATTTCTTGATGGACCAGCAGCAAGCATGTCTGCACTTGCCGTTTCTTTCAGCCTCTTCTCAAAGCAAGCCTGCAACCGATCGAGACACAACACAGATCGATGAGCCATAAATTGCATTTAACACAAGGAAAAAAAAACACTTGCATTTACGGATCTCATGCATTTAACATATTAT
>JAPKLY010002716.1:0-22787 GCA_026898435.1 Prunella vulgaris | reverse complement strand
TGAGAAAACGACAGGAGCCCCCATGATTGGTTCGAATAAGCTGGGTGCTTCCCTTGAAGTTTTTGTGAAGCTCGATTTCGCCATTGTTGTAAGAATTAGGGTTCAGAATAATGTGGTGGATTCGGTGGCGTTCTTAGCTCCACTAGATGGTGAATCCAAAAGAATAGGATAAGTGGCCGGAAGTCAACGGCGGCACGCCTGATGAAAAGTGAGAAAGCCAGCCTATTACTTCCTCCTTCGCAACCAACTCTTCTTTGATACTCGCGAGTGACACATTTCTCTGAAGAAAATAATAATAATAATAACATAAGGGGTACGATTGTACATACCCCAAATTCTTCCAAAGACAAAAATTTATATGAAACGTTTCACGGTGTGAAACATACCATATTCATAAAATTTGCGGATCCAGGGTTGGGTTGGGTCGAATTTGAGTAATTTTTTCAAATTCTCGCGCAAACATAATTTTTAGATTTTTCGCTCCCAGGTATGTTACTTTTTAGGCAAATGCATGTTACTTTAAGGCAAAATGTGTGTTACAATTAGACCAAATGTTGTTTGTTACGTATATATTACTTGTTTTTGTAAAAATAACATTTTTTCATTCAAAGTAAGAGCAAAATGTGTTTTATTTTAAGAAAAAAATATTACATTTTCATTTAGTAACATATTTTTAACTATTTTTAAAAAGTAACACCAAGTCTTTTATATAGTAACATACGTATGTTAATAAAGTAACATATTTAATAGTAACATGTATATGTTCATTTAGTAACAGTTTGAATAGTAACATAGATATGTTCATTTAGTAACATATATTTATACATTGAGTAACACATACTTTTGTAATATTTTTCCAATGTGTTGTTCTTTTAATTATGCATATATATTAAATTTTGTAACATATTTTTAACTATTTTTAAAAAGTAACACAAAGACTTTTATATAGTAACATACATGTTAATAAAGTAATATATTTTAATAGTAACATGTATATGTTCATTTAGTAACACAGTTTGAATAGTAACATAGATATGTTCATTTAGTAACATATATTTATACATTGAGTAACACATATTTTTGTAATGTTTTTCCAATGTGTTGTTCTTTTAATTATGTATATATATTAAATTCTGTAACATATTTTTAGCTATTTTTAAAAAGTAACACCAAGTCTTTTATATAGTAGCATACATATGTTAATAAAGTAACATGTATATGTTCATTTAGTAACACAATTTGAATAGTAACATAGATATGTTTATTTAGTAACATGAATTTATACATTGAGTAACACATATTTTTGTAATGTTTTTCCAATGTGTTATGTATTCGTGTACCTGTTGTAGAAACCATAGAATTTGCTTTTGATATTATTTGGCAATCTGGGAAATAATCGTCCATATTATGTGTGTTATTTGTCTTGTTTTCCTTCATTTTTACCTTGATTTGCTGTTCTTGACTTGCTTTAAATGATTTTGTTGCTTTGTTGATCGGAATCTTGCATTTGATGTCATTGTTTTCGCCAATGTAATTCTCTTATGTGTCGACGTTTTTTTTTTTAAAGTTGATTTCTTGCTGAGAAAGTCAGATTTATGAGTTGTGGTTTAAGAATGACGGATTTCATGGTTGACCCGGTCTTTGACCCGCGGTTACCTGGGATCCACATTTTTATTTAAATTTACCCATTTCACGGAGTGAAACGTTTCACGTGAGTGTTCCTCTCTTCAAAATATACCACAATTACTAAACATACTCCATTTAAAATGAAAAATTAATTTAAAATACTAAATATACACCCTTTTCCATTTTTAACCAAGTCTTATTTTATCTATCTTCATCATCTCTCACGCTCTAACCGTTATATTCATGGAGTCCAATCATCTCTCACATCCAATAGATTCTATCGGAGTACGATCAAATTTCAAATTCGAATTTATACATATATAATCATGTTTGCTATCAACCAACTAACTCCCATTTTCATCCATTTTTCATCATCCACAAACAACTGATTCCCTCAAAATCATTCTACAGTTCTATGAAGCCCTAAATATTTATGTTGGCGATCAATTCATATTTTATCCACTAAAAGATATTTTGAATCACTAAAATTCTTGAACGAGAACATATCAGGCTCTTATTATCATCGTGGATTTTGAAGCAAAAGCACGGCAGTTTGTTGAAGAACCCGCAGAGGGGGTGGCGTGGAAGTGGATGAGCTGCTGTATTTCCCACGGCGATACAAAGAGGTTGGAAATAACGGAATCTTGGATGGGGAAAATGGTGGTTTTCAGGCCGGAGAAATAAAATTCGGGCGAGATCTGAAGGAGCGTGGAAATAATTTGGAAGCCGCCACATGGAGAAAAAGAAATGGCGTTCCTCTTGTTAAATTCTTTTAAAATTTTATTCGGTTGCAATAGAGAAAACGACGATGCGAAACTTCAGTTCTCATAGTAGAAAAGATGGCTACGCACTGCTTTCTTTCTTTTCAATTGTGGAGCATTAATATGACTTGAGAGAAAAGAAGACTAGGTCAAAAATGGGAGAGGATATAATAATAAAAAATAGGGTATGTTTAGCATTTTAAATTAATTTTTCATTTTAAATGGAGTATGTTTAATAACTGTGGTATGTTTAGAGAAATTTGAGGTATGTATAATCGTATCCTAACATAAGTATGAAAAAATAGTCAAGATTGGGGTGGACTTCGGATCGGATTTGGGAACCAGATATTTTGGATCATTTATGTAGGCACCCCATAATTGACTTGCAACTGCATTAGAATTTCACACCATTTTAAGTGTTACTATACAGAAACTGATTTGCCTCTTTTTTGTAATAAAAAACATTTGAACTAATATTTCAAAAAAGCATTTTAATACACCATTTCGTCAACTGATATATTTTGTAATAGACACTAATATATTTGCCAAGATTATACATTTTTTTATACTAAGCGCACCTCCCAAACACCCCCAAAATTAGAATTCACAAAATCAGCAAAACCCTTTATCAGAAAATAAGAAATCTGCACAGGAATAGCCACCAGTTTACAGTATGATTTGAGGAGAAAAAAGTGCAGCGGGAGCAGGGAGATGTGCCGGAGTCGACTGGTCAAGCCAGCGGAGGTCCGAATACGCTGGGCAATCGAAACCCAGAGGAAAAATTCACCAATAACTGAAAATTACCTGGAGACCGAATGAACAGGGACATCACCGGTAGAAGGATTGCGGCTGTTGAAATCGACTTGTGGAGGTTTGGATACGATGGATTCGGAGGAAGGAGCGCTAATATTTCCTTTTTCTGAAGCTTGCGTTAAAGAGGAAATAAACCAGGACCTCTCTCTCTTTCTCACTCTCCACAGAACAGACGGTAGAAAATATACTTTCAAAACTCGGGACTCCCAAATATATCCAAATATCGGGTATGGTAATACTCTTGAAATATTTTCAATACCCAATGAGATGAGAATTATTTAAACACAAAATTTTATCAACACGGTGAATTTGGGTTTAAATTATGTATAAAAATTTTATTTAATAATACGAACTTATATTAATTTAAGTTCAAAAGAGACCTACACTTATTTTAAAAAGTCGATATTTCAATCGACAAAATATTGAGTACGATTATACCCGATCTGATTAATACCCAAAATCTAAACAAATATCTTTTATTTTATTAGCTCAAAGTCTTGTAACTTCAACACCAGTATCTTTTATTTATATGATAGTGTGTTAATTTTTTTATTACTTCAATGCCTACTTAACAGTACTGTTGTATGTTATTCAAGTTTGTAATTATGTGTGCACGGCACTGGGGCTCTATGTGTGTACCTTTTCCTTTTGTCTTTCATACAATATTGAGCACATAGAATCTCTTTTCCATATTGCTTTTCAGACTACCATATATATTGTCATTTTATATTGACTCAACAATTTTTGACTACACAATATAATACATTATTGGGAACACATGTAATGGCTATATAAATTGAACGTCGCAAACATCATACACACCACCATAATTTCTAAACAAAATCTAGACACAAGATATGGCCCATTCTCTTCGGTTTCCATCTCAAAAAGAAATATTGTATGCTGGTATGTGGTCATACCAGATGGAGTCATGCTTCATTAATGAGTTGGTTCAACAAAAATATCAAGGCAATTAGGCCGGACGTGAAGCACCGAGCTATCATGCAATTGCCACTACTATTGGCACGGTAAATGAATTATTCTCCAAAAATCTCACGGTCGAAGATGAGAAACTTCATCTTACGTTCCTTAGAGAGTGATTCAACTTTCACTATGTGTTCCCTCACTGAGAGTTTTCACTTGGATGACAACAACAACAACATAATTGCTAGCAAGAAACAGTGGCTTGCAATGATAAAGGTATTATGCTTTACATAATCCAAAATTTTCATATAAAAAATGAATTAGTTTTAATAAAATTATTAACACATGTCATTCATCTTCTTTGAAGCGTGGCCATTTATCCATTGCGTATTTCCGTGAAACAGAACCATTCCTTTCATCAAAGACACTATTGTTTCATAATTTTGATGACAATGCTAATCCGGCTGCGGTTGAAGTGATCAACGTAAGTTATGGAACAACACATGAAAACGTAAGTCAACCACCCCAACCACTTGATACTATCATAATCCCTATTTTCGATGATGAGGAAGTCGACTCTCCTTTGGTTCCTAAATCAAGTACTCGTCGAAGAAGGTTGTTTGATAATCCTTCTCGATCATTCACCCCACTCATTCCAACACTCTCCAATGTGGCCAACCCTACACTAAACTCTCGTCCACTTTATCTTCCTCGTAGTGCATTTTCGCCTAGACCAATAATAAGTGACAATCAATCAACCGTAGATTTGTCAAATTCATACGCTTCTAGAAGTCCCTATAAATGGTTCTCCTTATCGAGAAGGAAGGACTGACTGGTTGTTGGTTGGGGTATTGGCTAGTTGTTTGACTGGTTGTTAAACTGTAGTATGTAGTAAAACTGTAGTCGTGCATTTCTAGGTGTTTGATTGGTTGTTGGCTGAGATGTTTGCTGAGATATTGGCCGGTTATTCTAAATATTGGACTACTTGTTTGCCAGGTTGTTGGCCGAGTATTCTAGATGTTATGTTTGTTAGCACTGTAGGTTGTGTGGGTGTTATATGTGTTTGCTGTAATTTTCATTTGAAGTTTATAAAGTCACTTTCCCTATTTGACATTACAATGCTTTCCATCTCATTACAGTAAACACGGATAACACCCACACAACCTATAGTGTTAGCAAACATAACATCTAGAATACTCGGCCAACAACTCGGCCAACAAGTAGTCCAATATTTAGATAACCAGCCAATATCTCAGCGAACATCCCTAATGTTGGTCCCAAAGGCAGGTTTTAGGGAAGAATACCTTTGAACAAGTCTAGAAGGGGGGGTTGAATAGACTTGTAAGGATTAAAAAAACCTTTTTCAAATTATTTGGATTATTCAGAAAACCAGCAGACTACTTGAGGTAGTCTGAATTTGAAAGTAGTGCGCTGTGAATAGTGCGGAATTTTTTTTAATTAAAATCAGTTTTAGGTGATGTGCACAATTTAAGAGCAGAAATAAATAAGACGAGACACAGGAAATTTATAGTGGTTCGGACCAACTGTCCTACATCCACTCTCCTCAATCCAACTTGGACTTGAGGGGCTCTCCACTAACTCACTTACTCACTCACTTACACAGTTCGAGAGTACTACTCTCTTACAAATTGTCAATGCTACAATTGCAATTGACTTCTCACAGCTTCTACAAAGCTTTTACAAAGAATAAGTATAAATGGTGTTTTTTAGTGCAAGTGATAATATCTGACAGAATTTCGGCTAGCTTAATATGCGTGTAAAATCTGATCCTGAAATTATCACTATTACTCTAATTTATAGGGTCAAATAACTAGCCATTGGGATGGACTAGAAATATGAGATCCTATAATCTCGTATTCAATAAATCATTGTAAATTGATTGAATCTCCTTCTTGATTCCTGTCAATCTTCGCGATCTACAATCAATCAAGTTTGTTCCCTTGATTGATTGATCTTCTATTCTGGGAATCTTCTTTTTATGTCGCAAGTCAACCCTTAAAACTGATTCCGAAGAATCTGGGCTGAGCACAAGAACTCAGCTGATCTGTCACCTCAGCTGGTGTACCAGTCTGCTGATACTTGGACCTCAGCTGATGTGCAAGTCTGCTGGTGTGCACCTCAGCTGGTCTTCTTGACTTCGTCTGAATACGTCTTTTATCCATGGTCCTTGTCTTGTCTGCGACGTGCTCTCAGCTGATCAGCTGATCTGCTCTTCAGCTATCAGCTGATGTTAACTTCTCTGATGATCTGCTCTCGATACTCCAATGTCAGCTGCTTAAATCTTCTGTCCTCTAAAACCGGCTAAGTCCTCAAGGTCTCGGCTGGTCTTCTCTTCTATGATAGCTTCGGATCTTCTAGGCAGCAAGGTAGATTCCCCCTCACTCGAACCTATCTAATCCTAACTACTCATCAGCTGACTAACATGTTCAGCTGGTCCTATTACAAGCTGATTGGTTTATTATATCATCAAAACATCTAACACAGATATTCTAACACCTAACACCTAGAAATGTACTACTGCAATTTTACTACATACTACAGTTTAACAACAAGTCAAATGGCTAGCCAACATCCTAGCCAACAACCAGTCAGTCCTCCCTTTGCGATAAGGAGAACCATTTATAGGGACTTCTAGAAGTGCATGAACTCGACGAATCTATGTTTGATTGATTGTCACTTATTGTTGGCCTAGACAAAAATGCACTACGAGGAGGATAAGTGGACGAGAGTTTAAAGGTTGGCCACATTGGAGAGTGTTGGAATGGGTGGGGTGAATGATCGAGGAGGATTATCAAATAATCTTCTTTGATGAGTACTTGATTTAGGAACCAAAGGAGAGCCGACTTCCACATCGTCGGAATCAGGAATTATGATAGTATCAAGTGGTTGGGGTGGTGGGCTTACATTTTCCTGTGTTGTTCCATCACTTCTGTTGATCACTTCAACCGTAGCCGAATTATCATTGTCATCAAAATTATGGAACAAGAGGGTCTTTGATGAAAGGAATGGTTCCGTTTCACATAAATACGCCATGGATAGAAAGTCACGCTTCACAGAAGATGAATGACATGTTATAATAATTTTATTAAAACCAATTCATTTTTTATATGAAAATTTTGGATTGTGTAAAGCATAATACATTTATCATTGCAAGCCATTGCTTCTTGCTAGCAATTATGTTGTTGTTGTCATCCAAGTGAACACCCTCAGTGAGGAAACACATAGAAAAGGTCGAATCGCTCTTTAAGGAACATAAGATAAAGTTTTGCATTTTCGACTGTGAGGTTTTTGGGGAACAATTCATTTACCTTGCCAATAGCAGTGGCAATTGCATAATAGTTCGTTGCTTGACGTCCGGTCCAATTTCCTTGATATTTTTGTTGAACCAACTCACTGATGAAGCATGAATCCATATGTTATAACCACATACAATTTTTTTTTTTGAGATGGAAACCGAAGATGAAGGGTCATATCTTGTGTCTAGATTTTGTTTAGAAAATTTTGGTGTGGTGTATGATGTTTGCAGAGTCCAATTTATATAGCCATTACATGTGTTCCCAATAAAATATTATATTGTGTAGTCTAAATTTTTTTTTATCAATATGAAATGACAAGTTATATGGTAGTCTGAAAAGCAATATGGAAAATAGATTCTATGTGTTTAATATTACATGAAAGACAAAAGGAAAAGGTACACACATAAGGCCTCAGTGCCATGCACACATAATTACAAATTTGAATAACATATAATATACTGCCAAGTAGTCATTCAAGTAAGAAAAGCAACACGTCATCAGATAAATAAAAGAAACTGGTGTTGAAGTTACAAGACTCTGAGCAAATAAAACAAAAGACAAATGTTTAGACATTATTACAACAAACTCAATGCCCAACTACCCGTCCCACTACTCGGCCAACTTTTGGCCAATGAATGTTGACCTTAAGAATATCTTTCCCAGCAACACTCCCAATAGAACAAGAACGATTAAAATAATAATAACAACGCAAATGAACAACAAGATCATATAGTTAGAGGGTGAGTCATTCTCATTTACAAGAGAGCTTTACTTATTAAATGATGAACATTCAACACTAGGACTAACTAATGGAATAGTTCAAATAAGAGATGAGAAATAGCAAATTTATATCAACAACTAGGATTTGATATCTTCGCAGTAATTGTCGACGATATTTTCTCCGATGGTGTTGAATTTGCACCTTTGAAAGTGTCAGAGAATTCTAGGGTTTACGATTTGAATGTCGCGCAAATTAGGACTCGCAAACCTTCACGATTAGTGGCGTGAGGGTGGATGGACAACTTTGGGCTAGTGAAGGATTCGTATATGTATGTGAGATTTGAGCGTTAGAACCTTTCTCCTCGTCGTGTCGATGGAACATGCTCGTAGACGTTTCCTTCAAATCTTTCACCCTCTCTGTTGATAGAATTTCTTAATCGTGTTCGTTTATGTGGCTCTTTATAACGGATTAATTCTACCAAACAATAATCTTGTGATTTTATGTTCTTGGGGAGGGAGAGAGTTTAGAGAGAGAAATATTGCAGTAGGGATTGTATTAATTGTGTGAAATGTGTGAATTGTGTGAATAGTATAAGAGAGGTCTTATTTATAGGTGTGTGAGTGTGAGACGGCACCTTACGAGCCTATATGGCTTCCGGTGTTGACGAGGGTTCCTTACCCTCATCTTGGTCTCTCACACTGCTCCCTATGTCGTGCCTCGTCCTACTACTATGCCTTAGACTAGATGGACCTCATTAAAAACCTCGCCGTAAACCACCCTTGTGGATAAACCGAACGGAGGGGAAAAAGAGCGCACCATCGGGTTACTATCGAATAATAGGCGAGCTCGTGGGCGAGCTATGAGGTGAGCACTTGGGCGAGCTCTGACGCCTTGGTGCCCTTGGCGTTTGCATAACAGGCGGTGTCTCAGAGGTCGGCGCCCTGGATGTCGGAGGTGCGTCCTGCACTCCAGCGAGCTCATAGGCGACCTCCAAGGTGTTGGGCCTCCTAATTCCCTGATCTGCCCCGAGTAGCTCGCCCATCAACAATTGTCCCCCAGCCCGCCTTCATCATGTCTCGACATGTGCTGGGGAGCTGGCATGCGAACTCTCAGGCGAGTTTCTGCAAGGCGATCTCTCGAGCCGACGTGGGCGGAGTCCGAGGCATCGTGCATGCCTTCATAAGTGTCATTTCCCGCGCTCGTAATAATAACTTTTCAAATTCCTTGCAAAAAGGTCCCTGGTCTCTCAGGAAATTCGAGCTCGCGCCCCATGTCTATAAATAGGCGAAATTAAGACAATTCCTCACTTTGCTTCTTCACTTCTCAGAGCGCATTTCTGGCGATCGTTTCTTTGCTCCCGACGTGTCTCCGAGCATCCCCCAAGGTAGAAATCTGGATTTTTCTTCTTTCTTATTTCAAATTCTTTTCGTTGAAAACCAAAATTTTTCGGCGATGCCTCTACCATGTCTGAGAACTCCTCGAGCCGCACCGCTTCGAATCATGATTTGGGAAAAGAACCAATGACTGATGACTGTCCAAACCCCCAAGCGATACCTGTGATCATCTCCTCGGGCTCTGGGGCGAGCTCCGAAACTCTCTCGGACAGTGGCGAGCTCCTGGGGTCGGTTCGTTCTGACTCTGGCGAGCGGGCTACTAATTCCGGTGAGCAATCCCCACTCCGCGAGCTCTGGGATTACTCTGAGCGAGCTTCGGGGGGCACCGTGGCCCGGGATGAAGAAGAGGTCATCGAGACCGAAACTCAGGAGGGGGTCACCGAGGTAGAGGCCGACGACATTGCCGGCGAGCTAGCCCGTGAGGTCGACGAGGAGGTCGGCGAGGATACGGGAATGGAGGTCACTTATGAATACCTCTGTTTTATTGATTTTCCCTTTCCTAAGCTTCCGGAACGTCAAATCCCCGCTGAGGTCGTGCATGACTTCGACTGGAATGAATACGTGAGGGCCCACGAGGAAAGCTTCCCCTTGCCCCGGTGAGCTCCGATCCGAAAGGCCGCTGGCAAATCCGACCTCAAAGCGAATGGGGTGGAGAGCATCGTCAGCGAGTATGCCCTCCCGGATATTCGGAGGTGGTTCCGTATTCCGTTGGACATATTTATGTATGCTGCTGAGGAGAAAGAGCGAGCCGACCTCCCCCCTGCCGGACTCACAGCTATCAACTACCACACTCTGAAGGCTGGGTTCACCCTGCCCCTTCACCCCATCATCGGGCAGTTTCTGGCGGACATGGGCCTCGCCATTACACAGCTTACTCCGAACGGATGGAGTAACCTGTTGGCAGCTCTGACCGTTTCCGGCCTCGAGGGCTATGAAAATTGACTAAGTACGGCGGAGATCAGCGAGCTCTTCAATGTGATCCGGCAAGTCAGGGAGGGGAAAGGATACTATTCCTTCCAAGCTCGCCCGGGGGACAAATTCTTGGGTGACCTCCCCAATAAAATCCGGGACTGGAAGGAGCAGTTCTTCTTTATTGGGGGAGATTGGCGGGCTTCTAATGGTCGTGGAGGGCGCATCCCTACCCCCGAGACTTACGGGGAGGCGAGCTGTAGGTGGCGTACCTTAGCGTGTGTGTGTCGGATTAGATTACTGACCTAATCTATCTTTTTGCAGGTTTGAAGCACCACAGGTCGAGCCGCAGAAAGCCAGAGATTTCAATTGGCTTCGAGTTCGTGCGGACAGTGTGTTGTTTTCGAGAAAAGAAAGATCGCGAGATCGAACATTTGTGCCAACATCACTGTCACAGGCTCGCCGGCCTCATCACCTCGCCACACCACCTCGCTGCTCAAGGTTTTAATCTTTTCCATTTTGAAGTTCTCATAGCTCGCCGTCTCATACGTTGAGGCCGCCGGATTGCTTATCACTTATCTTGCAGGTGCAGGTCTCGTTGCCGAGCTCCCGCCCGTTGAAATTCCTGAAGCCTACCACTTCTTAGCTCGGCAGCTGAGGATGGGTAAACCTCATCCGGGAAGGGAAGGCATTCCCTCGGGAGCCGTTCTGGACGCGATGAAGAAGCTAGAGCTCGCCAAAGCTGCTGATAAGGCTGGGGCTCTGGCTCTCAGAGGACCTCGGTGCCTCCCCCATCAAAGGAAAAGGTCGCCGACATTAAGAAAGGGGCGGGCCGAGGTTCGAACCCTTAACGGGGCACCCAGCCCACTCCGCCCCACCAGGCGAAGCGAACTCTCCACCGGGGAAATGGCTCGCGAGTGAGTGAAGAAGAAGCTCACCCCGCCAAGCGAGTTAGGACTGAGGGTGGCTCCGTCGAGCACAGCGGCCGAGGGGGCTCTGGATCAACCCAAGCGGGATCAGGGCGAGCTCTCGTGACTCAACCTTCACAAGCGCCTCCAACTCCTCAGAGTGCGCCCCCGCCGTCTCCCTACGGGGTCCCTATCCGGGATGATACCCTCCTCGGGCTCAACCCTGATAGGTTCGGGTAAGTGGGCGACCTCTTTTGAAGTTGGAAGCCATTGTGATCTTCATGATTTTTGCTAACTGATTCGAGCGTGTGCAGGTATACTCCCACCGAGCTCCCGCTGCGACCTGAATCTCTTCACACCGCCGAGCGGTGCAAGGCCCTGAGCTCGCCTAGGGATCTTCCGGAGGGGTCAGCTCGCCGGATATTACCTCTCGGCCTCGGAGCTCACCATGATAGAGAGGCAAAAGCCCGCCGACAAGGCGAGGTTGGCGATGCATTATGCTTGCACAGCAATGGCGGCGGCCCAGCTTGCCACCGATGAGATCACTGCCGCGGACAGAGCTCGCCACGACGCGAGGAAAGAACTCAATAAGGTGGGTGACGAGTGGAAAAAGGCTCTCGAGGAGCTCGCGAGGGTGGAAACCAAGGTGAAGGCTTCACTGGAGGCGGAGCGGCTCGCAGGAAGCTCGCCGAACACTTGCTACCCGGGATGAGGAGCTCGCCCTAACCCGGGTTGAGGTAGGGCTCCTTCGGGATCAGAGCCGGGGAAATTCAGAGGAGTGTCAGAGGTTGCGGGACAAGGTCGCCGCCAAGGCCCTAGAGATCGCCGAGCTTAAGAGTCGCTCCGATGTCGCCATCACACCTGAGGCATTGGAGCTCGCCGAGGTGGTCGCCACTGACAAGGGCTATATGCTTTGTTTTGCTGAAGTTATCCGCTCTTTCCAATGGGCGTGGATCAATAATGAAAGCGAATGGGAAGCCCTTATTAGCGAGTTTGAGGACTGTTTGGAAAAGTCTACGATCCCCCCCGGCACGGAGCTAAATATCGGAGACCTCGCGGGCTATGGGATCAATCTCGACACTGCTCGTCAAAAATTCAACATTATTCAGACGAAGCATGTCTTGACTGCCGACCTTGCCCAGGAGGCCGAGAATGCGGAGGGGGATGTTGGAGGTGAGGTCCCGCCGATGTTGGAGCAAATGCAGGAGGCCTTCGGGGATGCGATGATTAACATAAGTGAGCTCGACACCAGTGGACTCTCTGGGAACATCACCTCGGATGTCGAGCTTTCCCTTCCCATCAGCCAGGTCGCCCCTGCTCCAGAGGTCACCGATCCCGAGGTCTAGGCTAGCTTTTCTTGCTTTCATAGTTCAGTTTTAATAGGTCGCCGGGTTGTGGAGCTCGCCCAGAAGGAGCTCCATTTTTGTAGCTTTTGCTTTTTTGTTTAAGTAGATTTAGCTCACCGGGCACGTGCAGCACGCCCAGAAGGAGCTTTTTGTAGTTCAAAGATGGCCAGCTGGTCGGCCTTTGTGGCCAGCACTGCTACTCATACTTAGGATTTTTTCAAGTATATTTTTTACTTGAAAATTCCTTAAGTATCATTTGAATATAAGTCGAGCATTTTTTGTCCAACTCTTTTTACTTACGTATTTGCGCTTTTACGTTATAACTTTTAAAATAGCTCGTTCTTATTTATTTTTCTGGTACATAATTGTTCGTCTTATTCTACTTTGAGGAGCGAATTGTTCGTTTTACGTCATTTACGACTATGAATTGTACCTCTGTTTTGAGAGTGCGTATTCTTCGTCTTACGCCACTTAGGGCCGCGAATCGTTCATCTTAGACCACTTAGGGTGGCGAACTGCACTTCGATTGATTCACGTTGGGCCATTGGGTTTCATGAACCTTGCCTTAGACGTTTTTTCGTCTTTTTTGCGAATTTTTCTAACTTATGGCAGTAGGTGCTTAGCAACCCTTTGAGAAGGGTACCTTCGCGACCTTGGGCACTTTGGCCTTTGCCTTCAAGCTATTTAATTACAACGCTTGGGACCTTGGTCCTTGCGCATTGTGGATTTTCGAGTACGTGGGCGAGCTGGGTTTGGCGAGCTCCCTGGAGCAGTGGGAGACCTGGTGCAGCTCGCCTGGTTGGAGAGCTGCACAGGTCCAAACACTTGGGAATTTTTCTGAATTTCTCTGACTTTGCAAATATTTTGATTTTTTATAGTAACGTAATTTACATCGGTTGCCATCGACATTTCTGATGCAAACCCTCGACTAGTCTATTACAGGATCCTAGTCTATTGGTAGAACTTTTTCAGGTGGGCCGCACTCCAGGTGTATGACGAGGTGTTGCCTTCTGCGTCTTTAAGGTCATAAGTGCAGTTCGGCCAAGCTGCGGTGACCTGGAAAGGTCCTTCCCAGTTTGAACCGAATACACCTGGTGGGGCTATCAACTTATTTTTCAATACCAGGTCTCCGACCTTGAATTTTCGGTCTCGGACCTGAGAGTTGTAATACTTTTCTGCTCTACGCTTGTAGGTGGCGTTCTTCATTTCTGACAAAGCTCTGGTCTCTTTGATCAGATCTTTCTCTACTGCCAAGGCTTCGTCATTCTTTTCTTCATCATACCCCACCACCTTCCAAGTCTTGTTCTGGACTTCGACCGGGACCACGGCTTCAGTCCCGAAGGATAGGGCAAATGGGGTCTCCCCGGTGCTGGCCCTATAGGAAGTTCTATAAGACCATAGGACCTCCGGGAGTTCGTCTGTCCAGCTCCCTTTCTTTTCTTCGAGGCGGAGCTTCAATATGTGTTTCAGAATCTTGTTCACCGCCTCGACCTGGCCGTTCGACTGGGGATGATATGGAGTTGAGTAGTGCTTCTTGATGTTCCATGAACTGTAGAAGTCTCTCAGCTTTTGACCGTCGAACTGTCTTCCATTGCCTGTGATGATCAACTGCGGAAGTCCGAACCTGCAGACCAGGTTTTTCCAAACGAAGCCGATCATCATTTCCTGGGTTATAGTTGTGAGAGCTTCGGCTTCAGCCCACTTAGTGTAGTAGTCTACTACTACAACAGCAAACTTTACACCGCCTCTACCAGGTGGAAATGGGCCGATCAAGTCGATTCCCCATTTCGCGAAAGGCCATGGGCTGAAAACCGATTTCAGTTGGTTGGCTGGGGAGTGGATGTTAGGTGCAAAAAGTTGGCACTTTCGGCACTTTCGAGCGAAGCTGATGGCATCTTTGCGAAGAGTGGGCCAGTAGTAGCCCTGCCTGATCGTCTTGTATGCCAATGTTTGCTCCCCGACGTGACTCCCATAAATCCCTTCGTGAATTTCTTCTAACACTTCGGACCCCTGCTTCTTAGTTAAGCACTTGAGTAGGGGTAGAGAGAATCCACATTTGTAGAGTTGGCCATCTAGCAGCGTATATTTGGCGGCTTGCTTTACTAGCCGGCTAGCTTCCCAGGTGTCCGCGGGGGCTGTTCCGTCTGTCAGATATTTTTGGATTGGAGTGCACCAATTTTCACCATCTTCACTATCCTCCTGCCCCCCACTCGAGGTTTGATTTATCTCATAATCGGTCGTCGAGGGGTTTTTCAGTGTGGTGATCACAACCTCCGTGAATTCGGCTTCGCCGTTGCTAGTAGCTAGCCAGGCTGGAGCATCTGCTTGTGTGTTTTCTAGTCGCGGTATCTGATTGATGTAAACCTGTGTAAACATCGAGATCAGATGCGCGGCTATCTTTTGATAGGTCATCATCTGCTGGTCTTTTGCCTCATACTCCCCCCGGACTTGGGATATTATTAGCTGGGAATCTCCGAAAACTTGAAGATTGGTTACCCCCACAGCTAATGATAGCCTAAGTCCCGCTATCAACGCTTCATACTCCGCCTCGTTGTTGGTCGCTCGAAAGTCGAAATGGATTGCGGAGGTGAAAACTTGTCTGTCTGGGCTGATTAGGACCACGCTAGCGCCTGCTGCTGCGCTGGTTGATGATCCATCTACGTAGAGATGCCACGGAGCTATACGCCCCCTCGTCGGATCTTGTGGGAAAGTTAGCTCGACGATGAAGTCGGTAAGTGCTTGTCCCTTGATCGCTGTTCGGGGTGCGTAGGTTATACCGTATTGGCTGATCTCTAGTGACCATTTTAGCAGGCATCCGGCGGTGTCCGGGCGTTGTAGTATTTGACGTAGTGGGAACGTTGTCAGCACCTCTACCGGGTGGTAAAAAAAGTAGGGCCTCAATTTTCTAACACTCATCACCAGTGCATAAGCCAGTTTCTCTGTTGGGGTGTACCGCAACTCAGCTTCATGTAAGACTTGGCTTACATAGTACACTGGTAGGTGTGTTTTCACCTCTTCTCGGACCAGGACGAAGCTGATGGCCACCTCCGACGTGGCTAGGTACAGGTACAGCTTCTCTCCAGGTATTGGCTTTGACAGGACCTGCGTATCCGCCAGGTATGTTTTTATGTCTTTGGAGGCTCGTTGGTATTCACTTGTCCAGACGAAGTGGTTTTTGAGGTGGAGCTTGTTGGCTTTGGCTGCCTCTTTGTACCTTCGTGTGTTTGCCTTAATTGCCTCGAAGAACGGACGATTTTGGTCACCGGACCTGGAGATGAATCTGTTTAGGGTTGCCATGCACCCAGTTAGTCTTTGAATTTTCTGGACGGAATCGGGTATACCCATCTTGATTATGCATTGGACCTGTGTTTGGTTGACCTCAATTCCTCGTTGGCTAACTAGGTGCCCCAGGAACTTTCCAGAGTGTACGCCGAAGCTTGTCTTCTTAGGGTTCAACTTCATGTTGTAGTGGCGCAGTATGTCGAAGGTCTGTTTTAGGTGGTCCAGGTGGTCCTCCTTTCTCAAACTCTTGACAACTATGTCATCCACGTACACCTCCATGGATTCGCCAATGTGTTGGTCAAATATTTTATTCACCAATCTTTAGTAGGTGGCTCCGGCGTTGATGAGTCCGAACGACATCCTTTCCCAGCAATACATGTTCTTGTTGGTGTAGAACGCCGTATGTTCCTGGTCATCCGGATGTAGAGCTATCTGGTGATAGCCAGCGAAAGCATCCATGAATGTCATCATTTCGTGGCCTGCGGTGCTATCTACCAGCTGGTCGATGTGAGGCAGTGGGAAGTTGTCCTTCGGGCATGCTTTGTTCAGGTCCGTGAAGTCAATGCAGAGTCTCCACGTCCCATTGTGTTTCTTCACCAGGACGGGGTTTGCGACCCACTGCGGACACAAAGCTTCCTTGATGAGCTTGTTGTCTAGCAGTTTCCCCACCTCAACGGTTAGAGCTGCGTACTTGTCTGGTCCATACTTTCTCCGGTTTTGGCGTACGGGTCTCCTCGTCGGATCTATGTTAAGTCTGTGGCAAGCATGTTCCAACGGGATCCCTGTCATGTCTTCGTGGGACCAGGCAAACACGTCTAAGTTGGTCATCAGGAATAGCTCCATCCTCGACCGGTACGATTCAGGTAACTCGGAACCAATGAAAAGTTCTAAATCCCTTTCCGGGTCCACCGGGAGTGCCGTCAATTCCTCCATGGGGGTGGCTTTTCTCTTCTGACTTTTCCACCTAGGGTCGCTGATGAACTCGTCCCACTCCTCTTGTGACATTTGCACGGGTTCGTGACCTATGCGTGGTTCGAGGTCATCGGGTTGGCTTTCAGCTGGGGCGGGTTCATCAACTGTTAGTACTTCCGGTGTTTTGTCAGCCTGGGATGGCGCGGTGACTTGGGGAGTTAGGTCAACGTCCATTGGTTTGGTTCTTGACCTCCCACAGGTCCTCCATCTTGGGCTTCGTCAACCACCTCCATGGGAGCAGGTTATCGTTCCTGCGTAGGTACGGATTCCTGTGTAGGTCTCAACACTTGGGTTTCTTCCAAATCCTCCATTGGTGTCGGTTGTGTGTCCAGCGCCGGTCCAGTGCCTTGGTTGATTTCTGACAAATCGCCTACCTCCATCATCTCAGTTTCGACCGAGATGGCGTCTAGGATGTTTGGCTCATCTGTAGGAATTTGTATGTCCTCCTCAAGGACTTGGACTCGTGTCACCGCTTTTTCGACCTGGCCATCTTTCATTTGGAGTAAACACTCTCGGGCCTTTTTCTGGTCACCTTTTATAGTTCCGGCACCTTTTGGAGTTGGAAATTTTAAACAGTAGTAGTAGGTCGAACACTCCACTTTGAATTCATTAATAAACGGGCGGCCAAGGAACCCGTTGTAGGAAGACTGCTGGTCGACAACTAGGAAATCTATGAGCCTAGTCAGTCTCCTTTCGGGATCCTCAGCCGATACAAGCTAGACGCTCAACCTAACACTACATAGGGGGACGGTTACAACTTCTCCGAACCCCACTATCCTAGCATTGCTAGGTTCCAGATACGACTCAAAATCACCTAAGGCATCCAAAGTGGATTTGAAGAGAATGTTGGTGAATGCGCCGGTGTCCACAAGTAGCCTGTGAACTCGAACGTTCATGATGTTGGCGGTTATCACCAACGAGTCGTTGTGGGGCATCAGTACCCCCTCCAGGTCCATCGAGGAAAATGTTAGCTCATCAGTAAGCTGTGAGACGGACCTGGGGCCGGAGCTGCCTTCCTGGACTTGGTTTATGGCCCGAATTTTGGCCTTCCTCTTTCTCTTGGATATGGAGATCCCCCCGTCCTAGAGACCTCCGGCAGCTCCGACTTCCTCCTCGAGAACTAGGAGTTCTCGGGTGGGCTCCAAGTTTTGTTGAGGCTGGGGAGGTGCCCTCCGTCTGTTGTGGGGACCAGGTTGGTCCGCTTCCTCCTCTTCATCATCGGAGGTAGCCCTCCTCTCAAACCTTGGCCTCTTAGCTGGGGCCTTCTTCACGAACTCGGCCAGCTTCCCATCCTCGTAAAATTTCCAGAGTTGTTTGAGGAGGTCTCGGCATTCGCTAGTGAAGTGGCCGATGGCCTGATGGTAGGCACAGAATTTGTTGGGGTTGAGCTTCGTGCGGTCCTAGCGGATCCGCCTTGGCTCCTCCAGCATGGCCTTGCCTTTGACGGCAGTGAAGACGTGGTCAACGGAGACAGTGAGGACCTGATTGAGCTTTTCTTTGAGCTCGTCTCCCTCGCCAAAGACTTTTAAGTTCAGGGGGGCTTTGTAGGTGCCCCCGGACTTCTTCCCGTAGGGCTTCCTTTCTTCGTGGGCACCAACTTCTTTGAGAAGTGCTTCCTGCATGGCTGCGAACACCCCCGCCTTATGACGGAATTCGGTGTAAGTGTTGGGACATGCGAGGTGCATCTCCTTCCAGAGGTCGGTGCCCCTCTTGAGTTCGGCCATCGCTGCGACGACCTTGGTGTCCTCGTTCACCGGCTCGCCTTCTAGCAGGATTTTGTCGAACCTTTCCAGGTACTGCTAGTCGGTCTCGTTCTCGCCTTGATGGATGTTGACGAGTCAGTGTTTCTGGGTAAGGTAGGATCCGAACCCAGAGAAGTGGGCCAGGAACTCCCGCGAGAGTTGGCCAAATGAGCAGATTGACCCCGGGTATAGTGAAGAGAACCAGCGGTGAGCTCGGTCCCCTAGGGTCAGCGGAAAGTTCCGGCACTGGGTGGAGTTGGTGGCGCCAACCGAAATCATAAAGTCCGCGTACTTGGCCAAGTGGACTTTCGGGTCAGATTCGCCCTCATACGCGAACATCACCGGGAACTGGATTGTCTTCTGGACCGGCGCGCGAAGGATGGCAGGTGCTAATGGAGATGTGGGGAGACTCGTGGCGTCAGGTCCGCCAGACTTGGCTGCTACTTGTGCTTGGATGAAGCTGCGCAAGTTTTCGTCTAGCCTCGCGTGTGACGAATTATCTGGGGTCCAGTTTATTCGTGTACACGCGTGCGTTTGAAAACTTTTTTCGGACAAAATTTGTAAATCTGCAAATCTGGATTTTTACCCGGAAATCTGGGTTTTTGTTTGAAGGAATGAATATGTGTATGTGTATCTTCAAGTGTTCTTGAGTTTTATCAAGAACACCTTCAAATCTTCAACAAACCCTAATTTTTGTTCTTGAAAATTTTTAATTTTCGGATTCGAAAGACGACCCTCCTTCTAGCGCCAAATTGTTGATAGAATTTCTTAATCGTGTTCGTTTATGTGGCTCTTTATAACAGATTAATTCTACCAAACAATAATCTTGTGATTTTATGTTCTTGGGGAGGGAGAGAGTTTAGAGAGAGAAATATTGCAGTAGGGATTGTATTAATTGTGTGAAATGTGTGAATTGTGTGAATAGTACAAGAGATGTCTTATTTATAGGTGTGTGAGTGTGAGACGGCACCTTACGAGCCTATATGGCTTCCGGTGTTGACGAGGGTTCCTTACCCTCATCTTCGTCTCTCACACTGCTCCCTATGTCGTGCCTCGTCCTACTACTATGCCTTAGACTAGATGGGCCTCATTAAAAACCTCACCGTAAACCACCCTTGTGGATAAACAGGACGGAGGGGAAAAAGAGCGCACCATCGGGGTCCTATCGACTAACAGGCGAGCTCGTGGGCGAGCTCTGAGGTGAGCACTTGGGCGAGCTCTGACGCCTTGGTGCCCTTGGCGTTTGCATAACAGGCGGTGTCTCGGAGGTCGGCGCCCTGGATGTCGGAGGTGCGTCCTGCACTCCAGCGAGCTCATAGACGACCTCCAAGGTGTTGGGCCTCCTATTTCCCTGATCTGCCCCGAGTAGCTCGCCCATCAACACTCTCACTTCGTAAATTTCACTCCAAGATTTTCAGTGAGATGAGTTATGAAACGTATCGTGGGGGAGCCAGGATCTGTTTTGAGAAGAGCTACAGTAATCTTCCCTATTTATTTTCAAGGGTTAGGGTGTAAAAGTTTAAGAGCTACCAAATATCAACAATGCCAAAAAAAAAAAAAAAAATTCATGACCTTTTCTAGGCTACCAAAAAGTGTCTTATATGAGATGTGAGATTTTTTCATCGGTGGTATTGTTTATAGGGAAATCTATGTGTGGAATATTCATCCGCCATTTTCCACCGTAAATTGCTATTTATTTTGAGTGGAAGATTTTGCAGAAAACAATATAACACCATATATGAAGTTTCATCCTGGAGGTAATCATTATTTTTTATTGTTTGAATTCATATATGCATTTTTTTTTTATTGAAATATTTCACATTCAAAACTACTTGAGGTACACATAATTTTGAATATGGTTAGTATCTTAAATTTGAACTTGTGAACAACTTGTAATTGAGTTTAATATTCATTTAATTTGAACTATAAGTACACTCATTTGAACTTTTATTTAATTATTTCACACTTAATAAATATTCTATATTATAATTCATTTTAATTTATATCAATGAACAATACATACTCCTGAAATATATTTATAGTTGAACTTTTGACAATTATTTATTTAAACTATAGGTTCGAATATTTAAGCTTTTACTTGATTTTTATTGCACTTATTAATATTACAAATAGTATATTTTTCGATTTTTTTACTTATGAATTTGTGCATTTTTTTGCAAATTTATATATATATATATATATATATATATATATATATATATATATATATATGTATATATATTTTGGTAGATAGAAGTTTTTATAATATTTTTATAAACTTTATGTAAAAAATTCAAATTATTAAAACAACAATAAATATTAAATGTTAAAAATTTAAACTGTGTTTATAAAATAATATAATGGATGTGAAATCATGATTTGATCGAAAGGAAGAAAGTACAAATCAAATTATTAATGTAAATAAATCAATAATTTTTGTGCTTCAAAGTAAATTTTAAAAATCAACTTTCTCTCATAGTAAATACCCAATACAAAAATAAGTCATAGTAAAAGACCCTATTTTTTATGCATTTCAGTTTGAAGAAAGAACTCGCACAAAAAGAATTCTACATACATTAACAAATAAAAATCCAAAATGAATGACTGCCTACTCATTTTATTACTAGCTTTGCTTTAATAAATAAACTAAAGTATTTTCACCTGTGACATGCACAATCAATAATATTTATTAAATAAAATTAAAATTTTATTAATGTCATTACTTATCTTTTAATATGAATGAATTTAAAATTACAATGTCGAGTATTAATTCTCCTATATGTTACTCTATGTTTCAAAAGATATTGCACAATTTATTATTCACAAAATTTGATTTGGGTTGAATTTGGGCTAAATTTCGAGTCAAAATACAGTAAAATTGACCTGAATTCAGGTTGAGTTTTTTTCTCAATTTGCAAACTTTTAAAAGTTATTATCCTTAAATTGACAGTCTGAAAAAGTTGTAGTCTTTATTTTGCCAGCTCAATAAATTATTTTCCTCATTTTTTCAGTCTGTAAAGTTACGTTCCTCATTTTGCTACCCCTTTAACTTACAGTTTTGAAAAAAATATTATTCTCATCACGAGCAGTGCACGATTTAACATTCATAATATTTTAATATGAGATAAAATATATTACAAATCTAAACTATGTTTATTCTGCTCTCCAACTAATTGTTATTTATTAATTTTTCAACTTTTTTGTTAATAAGTTATTTATGTGAGGTAATATATGTATAAGTATCTCATAATTATTTAATTAATTATATACATATTTATATTATCTTTTAAACTAACAAAATAGTAAAATTTTAAATATAATATTTAATATTGAAAATACTAATAAATTTTTCTTAAATTTAAGTAGTCAACTATATATCAAAATCAATAAATAAAAAATATTAAGATAATAGATTAATAATTTAGATTTGAGTTTTATTTTATATAGAATATTAATGTGAATTAAATTTTTTTAAAAAGATAATTAATTTGAATAATAGAAGAGATGCACCGATTAAAATTGAAAAATAGTTTACACCTTTAATATGTACTCTATTGCATAAATACACCTTTATAGTATGATGCGGAATATAGCTAGTATATATATGTGTAAATTGAATATGAAAAAATAGTTTAGAGTAATATGCATGAAATTTTATTTTTGAAATAAGTCAGAACGTTGAAATTTAATTTATTGAAAATACATTGATGTTATTATGAGTTGAATCAGAACTTGTTTATATTTTCAGTAGAGTAGAGCTAGCTGCTTTGTCAAAAAACATATATAGTGCAACTGATTCATATAAATATTTGCATAATTAACCGAGAGACATACCGTACGTTCTGTTGGGATCGTAACATGGGGCCGAACCGAATTCCCTCCGTCCAACCTGCTTAATTTCTTGATGGACCAGCAGCAAGCATGTCTGCACTTGCCGTTTCTTTCAGCCTCTTCTCAAAGCAAGCCTGCAACCGATCGAGACACAACACAGATCGATGAGCCATAAATTGCATTTAACACAAGGAAAAAAAAAACACTTGCATTTACGGATCTCATGCATTTAACATATTAT
>JAPKLY010002715.1:0-22793 GCA_026898435.1 Prunella vulgaris | reverse complement strand
TTAGAGGCTCTTATGTGCATCTAGGGAGACCTTTGCATGTTAGAGTGGCTTGCCTATTGATTGTACAATACCTCAATGCATGAGTAAGTGACACTTCACCTCATGAAACATAGGATAGTACACCAATACACTTCTCACACACCTTGCTCACTTTGTGAATCAAGGTGATAGGTAGTTTACTTGTTTTACGCACTTGTACACGATAGATACCTTATCACCTTTACTTGCTTTGTGTTTTCGAATTTGGAACAATAATCTTACCATACAAATATCCCTCTCCCTGTGTTCGATATAAAATAAACTTGGTTAAGCTTGCCATTACAATAACGATCGTGTACACTTGCACGTAGACACCAAATAGGCAAACAAGTTTTTGGCGCCGTTGCCGAGGAGATGGTGTGTTTGTTTGGTTGTTTGATTTTTTTTTTTTCAATTTTTATACTTTTTGGTGTGAAAAGTTTTGATACTTGATTCTTTTTAGGTGTATGCACACAAGAAGTCAAGGGGGAGATCTTCTACCCTTTGAATCGGATCTTGAGAATAGCCTAAGAAGAAGAAGGAGAGAAGCTCATTTGAATCAAATCAACATGGAGATTAATATGAATGAACCTCGAGATGAGATAAGAGAAGAAGAGCCCTTGAGAGGACAAATACATCAAGGAGAAGAGAATTTTGCTCAAAGAGAGGTTCCACTTCAACCACAACCTATACCACACCAATACCCACCTTATCCACCGCCAAATCAACCTTACTACCCACCTCAATATCCCAATTACCCAAATTACCCAATGAACCCACCATACTACCCACCACCACCACATAATTACCCATACTATCCATATCCACCACCACCTCAACACTAAAGACCACAAATTGTAAACCCACCTCAAAATCATGAACCATTGCTGTGAGACTACTTTGAGCCGAGAGTTAATGAGCAATATAATGGAATAGAAAGACCTCCGATTGATGCTGAAAAGTTTGAGCTTAATACGAATCTTTTGAAGTTGTTAAAGGAGTCTCCATTCGAAGGATCGAGTGATCGAGAAGACCCAAATGCTCACCTTAATAACTTTATAGAGATATGTGACACAATCAAGTACAAAGGAATGTCGGATAGTGAAAAGAAGCTTCGTTTCTTCAACTTCACATTGAGGGGGAGAGCTAAAGCATGGATTCGAGCTATGAATCCTAAAGCAGCCACATGGGAGGAGTTGAGTTCCCAATTTCTTAAGAAATTTTACCCTCCATCAAAGATGCTAAAGGCTAGGGAAAAGATAAAGAATTTCTGACAATAGGCGAGAGAAACCATATCTAGTGCATGGGAGAGGTACCAAACCTTGTTGTTGGCTTGTCCTCAACATGGTTTGAGGGATGAAGATATACTTTTGACGTTCACCATTGGATTGCATGAAGGAGACAAGAATTACTTGAAATCTTATGCCGGAGGCTCGATTTGGATGAAGACCGTTCGTCAAGTGAACGAGATCATCGAGAACACTGCTGTAAATGATGCTTTCCAAAGAGAAGCTAATAGTGGAACGGGTGATCGAGCTGCACTTCTTGAGGAAAAGATGACAAATGTGATAAATTTGTCTATGGAGGCCAAAACCAAAACCAAGCTCCAGCTCCTATGCAAGTAAGTGTTGTTGAAAGTATTCCTCCTCCTACTACCTCTACTCAAGAAGAAGTGAATTATATGGGTCGTCCTCAAAACAACAATTCTTTCCAAAATAATCAAAGGTCATATGTTGCTCCACCTTTTCGACAACAAGGAAGTCCATATCCGAATCAAGGAAATCCTCCTTTCAACCCTAATAGAAGGCATGAAAATTTTTCGTACTCCAATCCTAAGGGGGCAATCCAATTGCCACCCGAGATTGATCCAGGGTCAAAGCCGCCTAACAATGAGGGTAAGGGGAGTGTGGAAGACACCTTGGCGTTGATTTTGAAGAACATGGAAGATATGAGGGTGGAATTTAGAAAGATGAATGGTGAGACGAACAAGAAGTTTGATGACTTGTGTGCTTCACAAGGGAATCAAATCAAGAGCTTGGAATTTTAAATGGGGCAAATTGCTTCATCTTTAAGTCCACAAGTGAATAAAGGTAAGTTCCCTTCTACAACCAAAATTAATCCTCGTGAGCATTGTAATTCAATTTCATGTGTGGAGGTTGAAAAGGAGGTTCTAGGGAATTCTCCTTTACAAATGTTTCATGATGAGATGATGGAGGAAGTATTTCGTTGTGAGAATGTGAAATTGGTGAAGAGTAATGAGAAAGGCTTGGGGGTAGAAGATAGGTTCATAAAGAAAGAGAAGGAAAAGAAAGAAAAGATTGAGGGGTTAGATAAAATAGGGGGTGTGGAAAGAAAGGTGGAAGAAGGGAAAGTGAAAAAGGGTGTGAAGGTGGAAATTTCAAAAGGAATGAAAGATAAAGTTGATGATCGATTCAAAAAGTTTGTTGAGCTATTCAAGAAGTTTTATTCAAAGATGCCTTTTCATGAAGCTATTGAAGAAATGCCAAATTATACAAGGTTTTTGAGAGATGCTTTGGCAAAGAAAATGAAAGCAAATGAACCGGAAATGGTTAAGCTCACTCGTGAGAGTAGTGAGTTGATACTAAATCATTTACCACAAAAGCTTAGAGATCTGGGGAGTTTCTTGTTGAGTTGCCATATTAAAGAGAGCAAGGAAATGAAGGCCTTGTGTGATTTGGGCACAAGTGTGAACATGATGCCATTATCTATTGCCAAAGAGTTGGGATTGCAAGACTTGAAGCCAACAAAAATGAAATTGCAAATGACCGATGGTTCAAAAGTAAGACTAAGAGGAGTTATAGAGGATGTGGTCGTTCATGTTGTTAAGTTTGTTTATCCCGTTGACTTTGTTGTGCTAGATATTGAGGAAGATTTTGAGAGTCCTTTCATTTTTGGAAGACTTTTTCTTGCTACGTCGGATGTTTTAATCAATATTAAGCAAGGAGAGGTTACTCTTGGAATGAATGGTGAGAAAGTCACTTTTTCGATCCATGGTAATTCCAAGAGTTCCCAAAAGAAGATTGAAGGAAATATGAACAAAGTTGAACGAGATGATATGGCGAGTAAGGAAAATGACAAGGCAAGAAAAATTGATCTCAAGAGTGAGGCTAGTGTTGATGATCCTTTTGAAAAGAGAAAGAAAGTGAATGAAGACAAGGGGGTGAAACAAGTGGTGAAGAAAGTATATTTTCTAAAAAGGAAATTGAGTGATGTACGTCACTCAACTCTCATCGATGTTGATGTTACTTGAGCTTTTAAGAGTCGTCCGGCTAGGAGATGTTAAATCCAAGCTCTAGATGGGAGGCAACCCATCCGTATCCTTTATTTCTTTAGTTTTAGTTTTGACTTGATTGATTTTTGTGTTGGAATGGAAGCATGAGGTTATTTGGTATTTTTGGCCAATTTCTTATGATAAGTGCTTGTTGATTTTGAGCCTATATGACTAGGAAGAGTTTGAGGAGTGAATTTTTGATATAATCTTGATGAATACTTGGTTTTTGAGTTGAGAGTTTGTAATTAATTGGTTTTATGTGCTAGAAAATTTGTAATTTACCACTTTTCCAAACTTTATTAGGATTTACAATAGGAAAAATTTTTTGGGGGGTATGTTTGTGTTAAATATCCTCAATTTACTACCATATTTGATTCATGATTGATGATATGATTGTTGATATTCTTGTGATATTTTGAGTGTTAAGTGAAGTTGTGTAGGAAAAGTACAAGAAAAATGGGTGAAAATTTGAAAATTTTCGAAGTGGAAATTGAAGGCCTCGGTCGACAGCACCTAGAGCCTCGGTCGGCAGCCTTCACGCGCCTGGAACCCTGGAAAGACAGCCTCCGAGCGAGTTAGCTGTCGACAGACCCCAAGGTCTTGTGCGATAGCCCTCGTGCGACCAAGCTGTCGAGCAGCTTGGTCGGCAACCCGTAAGCTCTTAGTCGACAGGCCTGTTCGGAAATACGGATTTTGACCAATGTGGGTCAAACTTTGACTACAATTTCCAAGGTAAGCCCACTCACTCTTTACTCATTCTTATACACTCTTACACACACAAACACACACTTAATCATAAGATGTTTGGACAATCAGGAAGTATTTTGATTAGATCCCAAAACCCCTTGATGAATTTTCCTAAGTATAGTTCGTCAGGATGATAGGCTCAGGACTAGATAGGGTAGAATAGATGTTCTATTCATAGGTATTCAGTTCAGGGGGAACATACTAAGGAGTGAAGACTGATGGAGACGTCCCTGAAGTCTGAAGCTGTTCCAACCCTGAAGGTGTTGAACATCCTTAAGATGGTCAACCTGAAGCTGTAACCTGAAAAACTTGGAAATACTCCTGAAGATGCCTAGAAGCCATCCTGAAGAAGACCACTGACCCTTACAGAACTGAGTAGAATAAACATGCTCAGAGAAGTCTTCGTCAGTGAAGGCTCAGTGTAACCTTGATCAGGCTGAACGTCCCTCTGATGTTCATAAGTCCTGACTTGGGCTTAGTATCAGTTAATCTGATACTTATAAGTCCTGAGACCCAAAGGTTACACGTGCGAATGGAAGTCTGAGGAAGCAAAAGGAATGTCAGAGAGTCTAACAAAAGACAAACATTTATCCTGAGTTAAGAACGAGAAACTCAGAGTTATAAATGCACGAGGATCAGTAAAGTCAATGCCGACAAACTAGCCGTTGGACAAGCGACCAGTTAGAAGGCAACACGTATGTACAGAGACTGAGCACATTTAATGCTTCTCAGAGGCGCAGGTGGCGGATCAGAAACTTTACCATACTTGGTATGGTCTCTGTCAGACAAGGACAACCAAACCTACCCTAAAATAGAAGGTTTGAAACGGATCTCTTTCCAACTGATCTTTTTCAAACCTCCTATAAATACAGAGAGCCTTGCACCCATTCAAGGCTAACGGGAAATTTCCAAGAGAAACTCTCAAGATTCCCAGCGCTCATAGTTGATTTGAAACAACACTCCAAAACTTAAATTTTCCTAGTGTTCTTGTAGGAATCTCCTCTGTATTATTTTCTTAGAGTATTGATCCCATCCTTAACTTTGATTTGTTAGAGGGATCAATACAAAATAGTTGGAAAATATGTAAAACCAAACCCCTCAGTTTGTGAGTCGGTTGGTTTATTTGTAAGGACTGGGACTTGTTAAACCACCCAGGGAAAGTTCCTAAGAGAGGAAGTTGGCAACTCGTGTCCCTTGGCACGTAAAACCCAAGTACATATCCTCAGGGTTTTGAGGATAGCTTCCTGATCAATCAGGTCGTGGACGTATTGCGTGCTGATTTACTATTTGCTATCTCCGAACCACGTTAAAAAGACCCTTGCGTGCTGATTTACTATTTTTTCAGGATCATAATTGTCATACATATTAAACTGAGCATCCTTGCATCATTTCTGAAAACCATCAGGACTGACTTGTCTAAGACTTGTCATCCTGATCAGTAAACTGTGCACCAGCCTTAACCACATTTTCACTAAGTAAAACTGATAAGTTTTCAGAACTAAAACGAGTTAACTTAAGGGCTTACATTCCGCACTAAATTGAGCTTACTGAGATAGCTATCCAACTGACTTGCTTCCGAGCTGTCAGTAGGTGGGTTATCTCTACTGAGCTTCTGAGAGCACAACTCTGACCTAGCCTATCTGGTTCAACACTGACCCGTCCCTGCTGCCCCTGAGGACTGTCAGTTTATAGAACACATCAGGATCTTCCTGACTAGGTTTTGAAAGAGCATTTTCCTGAGACTTTCTGGAAAATCTGACATCAGTGTATTCCTCCCCATACACTGATTTATACTCGTTTCGGGACCAACAAGTGGTATCAGAGCAGTGGTTCAAAAGACCACTGACTTTGTTTACCAACAGTTTCTGAGGATAAACTTTTGGTGGTCAACTGAACTGATTTGTTTCTGAAAACTTGGATTCATGGCATCCGGTTCTAAACGCCTCAAATGCAGTCTTCCTGAATTCTCTATTGACAATTCTGATTATTGGAAATTCAGGGTCCTTCAACACCTCTACTCCATCCATGATCAGATGCCACAGGTGATTGAGCATGGTCCAATCAGGTTCATGAGGAATCTTCAGAGGACCTGGCCTGTTGAAGGTAATGTTCTAATACCAGTTGCCGGTGATGAAGAAGTGGAGATGTCCGCGCTAACTGCTGATCAGATTAAGCAAATCGGACTGGATAATGTTGCAAAGAACATTATACTCCACACCGTTTCTTTTGAGAATTCGGTTAGACTCATGCACCTGAAGACCGCGAAGGAGATCTGGGATGCGCTGACAGAGATGAGTGAGGGATCAGAGAAGATCAAGGAGAACAAGAGAGATCTTGCTATCAGGAAGTTTGAGTCCTTTCGGATGTTAGAGGGAGAGTCCATCGATCAGATGGAAGCTCGGTTCATCAAGATGATGAACGAGCTAGCAACCCTTGGGAAGGAGTTTCCCAAGAGGGAGGTGTCATCTAAAATCCTGAACTGTCTCCCTGAAAGATGGGACACATGAGTGATCATGTTAAAGAACACTCAGGACCTCACCAACATTACTCACTCTCACTTTTTCTCAGAGTTAAAGGCTCTTGAATTCGACCTCGATAAGAGGAAGACTAAGGATGCTGCCAGTTAGGAAGTCAGTGAGGAGAAGACACCTGAGAAGGAAAAGAGCGTGTCTCTTAAAGCTGCTCCTGAGCCTGAGGCTGGATCTGGCTCGAAATCACTGAGAGATATGAGCAAGGACGAGCTAGCCCTGGAGTACAGCCTGATGGCACGACCTTTTGAGAAACTGAACTCTCGATTCCGCAGGTATAAGAAATTTTATACTGACTCCCGTGATCGCAGGTATTCCAGCCCCAGGAGATCGAGCCCCCGGAGGGAAGAGATGAGGGGTTCGGATTCTAGGAGAGATCGTGATGAGCCTGAGTGGTGCAGAGATGAGAAGAGGAGAGACGATGAGCCCAGAAGATCCAGCTCCAAACCTGAAAGATCATCAGGGAGCAGGAGGGAGTCGTCGGATAAAAGGTATACTGACCAAAAGGGTGTTGCTGATGTAGATCTCTGCTACCATTGCCACAAGACCGGACATTATCAGTATGATTGTCCGGAGCTCAGCGCTCGAGAGAGAGAAGATCGAAGAGCCAAGCGGGAGCTCAGGGCATCAGACCGGAAAGTAATGCTTGCTGAGGATTCCTCAGATTCAGATAGCCCAGGACGCCGGTCCCCTGAACTCTTCTCCGATGAAGAGTATGATGACCTCTGCCTGATGGCAGATGATGAGGTATGTTCTTCTGCCTCTTCTCCTGATCACGCACCTGAGCTTAGCTCAGATTCAGCAGGGGAAGTTGACCTTCAGCTCGCCTTAGAGCAATTGATAGTTGACTTCTCTAGGATGCAGGAGACGCATAGTCACATAGTGGATGTGAATGCACAACTGAGTGGGGAAAACGATCGGTTAACTGAGTCTCTCAGAGTGAGGGATACTGAGAAAGCCCTTTGATTAGTACATCTTCAGGAAGAGTTGCTTCATGCTCAGAACAAGCATGATGAAGCTCCACTGGAGGTGGAAAAACTTAAGGGTGTAATCAGCTCGCTGATTGAGACTCGTGACACTGATCTGTTCCTTGCTCAGGAACAACTGATGATTGAGCGACTTGCTCTGAGATAGATGTTCGAAACTGAGTGGCAAGCTCGCCTTTATGCTGTGCAAACTGCTTGGGATCTTGAACTGATCTCAAAAGAGAAAGCTCATGGGGAGTTGGTGCTTTAATACACCACTGAAAATAAGGCCCTGAAACAAAAGATTGGGCAACTTGAGGAAAAGCTGAAGAAGTTACACGAGTCTTCCCTAGTGGTTGATGAGTTAACAAGTTTCTCTCAGCATACCGATGGTGCCAAAAGATGGGTTAGGCTATGATGCCTTTAAAGACCCAAAGGGCAAGAAGAAGAGAGGTGCTTCAGGGAGCAACTCTCAGAAGAAGTTTGTCCCTGCCCAAACTGACGACAAGAGCCCAAGTGTTGCTCGTCAGGATAAAGGCAAAGGGAAAGAGAAAGTGCCCGCTGAACCTGTCAGGCAAAGGACTGAGGACCAAGGCCCAAAACCTAAGGGAAAGGCCAAGGCTACTCATCCTGAACCGAGGAAGAAGGATCAAGGGAACTCCAAGGCTCAACCCAGGAACCCTCAGGCTGGAAAGAACTCTGCCCCAAGCACCTCTCAGGCTCAGCCTCAGAATGCTCAGGGTAGAAGGAACTCTGGTCAGAGGAGGCCTCAGGCAAGGCCAAGGACTACTAAGGTCCATGCACCTCAGGCAGGGCACAGGGCCCACCAGGAGCGTCCTAATCCTCCAAGGAGAAGGACAAACCAAGTGGCCCCTGAAACACCATGGAGACCTGACTCCGATAACACTCAGGCCAGACCTCAAGTGCCAAGAGGTCAGGCCCGAGCTGCTCCTTCCCGGGATCAAACTCAGCCCAATGCACCCAGGCCAAAGAGGAACATGAGGCCCGCCCCCAGGAATCAATCCAGGGCCCCTGAACCTCAGGCTGACACCCATACACCGTCAACTTCCCAGGCACAAAGGAAGAAGAGGACTGTGTATGTAGATGTTTTAGGGAGACATGTTTACACTTCTGATGCTATCAGAATTGTTAAATAAATCTGGATCCCGAAGGGTATGGCTGACACTGTAGGACCCAATACGAGATGGGTACATGAGGCCTGATTTGTTTCAGGTCACTGCGGGCTACAAGAAGAGGAAGGAGGATCTGATGAAGGACTGGTACTTGGACTCAGGATGTTCCAGGCACATGACCGGATTTCATGATCTCCTTCAGGACTATGTAGCTCAGGAAGGCCCGCAGGTAACCTTTGGTGATAACTCTAAGGGTTTCACCAGGGGATTCGGTACCCTTGTTATTGGTTCTGTTAAAGTCCTGAATGTATCCTTTGTTGAGGGTCTTAGGCACAACCTGCTTTCGGTCAGTCAGTTTTGTCACCGTGGTTATAGTGTAGAATTTACATCTAGCATATGTCTCGTTAAGGACAAATCTACACTGCAGGTTCTGATTACAGGGGCCAGGAGAGGTAATGTTTATTTTGCCGATTTTAAGAGTAGCTCTCCTGAAACCTGCTTGGTCGCTAAGAGCTCTTCTGAGCTCCGTTGGCTTTGGCATAAATGCCTGAGTCACTTAAACTTCAAGATTATTAACAAAATTTCTAGACTTTCTCTTGTAGATGGTCTACCTAATGAAGTTTTTAGCAAAGACCACGTGTGCGGAGCGTGTCAGGAAGACAAGCAAACAAAAGCTTCATTCATAGAGAAAGATGCCTTCTCAACTGACAGAGTGCTTCAGCTCCTGCACATGGATCTCTTTGGTCCAATTACTCCTGTCAGCATGAATGGTAGGAAATATACCCTTGTTGTTGTTGATGATTATTCCAGGTACACGTGGGTTATTTTCTTGCTGAACAAGAAGTAGTCTCAGGTCAAGCTTCCAGAGTTACTCAAGTAATTGAGTACTGAACAGGGTCAGAGCATAGTCAGGATCCGATCAGATCGAGGAACAGAGTTTATAAACTCTATTATAACTGACTTTGGTACTAACCATGGTATTGCTCATGAGACATCTACTGCCAGGGCCCCTCAGCAGAATGTGGTAGCTAAAAGAAGGAACCAGACCCTGAAGGAAGCGGCCAGGACCACGTTGGTTGAGTCAGGACTGCTAAAAAAGTACTGGGCTGAAGCAATCAACACTCCTTGCTACACTTAGAACCGATCTATGCTGAACAAGAAACATGCTCAGACACCATATGAGACTTGGAATAAAAGGAAGCCTCGTATCTCCTATTTCCATATCTTTGGGTGTAAGTGTTTCATCCTGAACAATGGGAAAGACATGCTGAAAGCCTTTCATAGCAAATCTGATGAGGGAGTGTTCTTAGGATACTCCTCAGTCAGTAAAGCTTTTAGGGTGTATAACTGTCGGACTCTTTGTGTGGAGGAAACACCTCCTGTTGTGTTTGATAAAACTGCATCAATGCGTAGAAAATAGGTTCCAAGTCCTGACACTGAGGGGGTTACCAAGAGGGTGACGAGACTGAGCCTGAAGAATCCTGAATTCAAGATCAAGCTAGTCAGTGCTCCCAAGGGATGGGATGATGATGATGAAGATCAGGATGGAACTCAGGCTAACCCTAAGCAAGCCCCAGCCTCGGAGAATGTTGAGTCTCAAACGGAGGGACAGACTCAACCTGAGGTACGTACTGTCGGTGATGATGCTTCTGCACCTGAGACAGTTACTGAGTCCAACTCTGTAGGGGAATCAATGTCCCTGATATTGGCCAACCCTCAGGAAATGACTCAGTATCCCCTGTTCTTTCTCGTTCTCCTTCTTTGCCTGTTATTATCGAGACTAATGTTTCAGGATCAGGCGAAGGAATGTCAGCAGCTCCCAGTGCAGCCGTCAGCAGGAGGCGGTGGCTAGATGATCACTCATTGGCTGACATCATTGGTGATGTTAATGAGGGGGTCAGGACGAGGTTGTCCTTTGGTGAGAGCGCTTTGTTCTGTTGCTTCCTGAGTGATCAGGAGCCTAAGAACATTGAAGAAGCTCTTGCTGACCCCAACTGGATCCTAGCCATGTAGGATGAGCTCAACCAGTTTGAGCGGAATCAGGTTTGGGAGTTAGTTGAAAGACCTAGACATCAACATATTATTGGCACCAAGTGGGTCTTCAAGAACAAGAGGGATGAGAAGAATGTTGTTGTCAGAAATAAGGCCAGACTAGTGGCAAAGGGTTACTCTCAGGCCGAAGGGATCGACTATGATGAGACCTTTGCTCCGGTCACAAGGTTGGAAGCAATCAGGTTGTTTCTGGCATATGCAACATTCAAGAAGTTCAAAGTGTATCAAATAGATGTGAAGAGTGCCTTTCTGAATGGTGTACTGAACGAGGAGGTTTATGTGGAACAACCACCAGGGTTTGAAGTCGGAGACAAAGTCTATCACCTGAAGAAAGCTCTTTATGGCCTGAAACAAGCTCCCAGAGCTTGGTATGATACACTCTCCCAGTTCCTGATATACCACGGATTCATAAAAGGATCAGTGGACAGGACCCTCTTCAGGATTACTGAAGGGGAGGACATTCTCTTAGTTCAGATTTATGTGGATGACATAATATTTGGATCTTCCAACCTAAAGCTTTGTGAGAAATTCTTCAAGCCAATGACCGGAAAATTTGTGATGTTAATGATGGGAGAGATGAACTTCTTTCTGGGTCTCCAGGTCAGGCAAACTGACTCCGGAATATTCATAAATCAGTCCAAGTATGCCAGGGACTTGATTCAGAAGTTTGGAGTTCAGTCCAGCAAAGTCTCATGTATTCCCATGAACACAAATGAGAAGCTGGATCCTAACAAGGAGGGGACCTCAGTGAATCAGACTGAATATAGGGCACTGATTGGATCTTTGTTGTACCTGACTGATAGTCGTCCTGACATCACTTATGCTGTAGGAGTTTGTGCAAGGTATCAGTCTGATCCGAAGAAGAGTCATCTTGAGAGTACCAAAAAGATACTGAAATACCTTAGAGGTACTGTCAATTTAGGACTTTGGTATCCCTCAGATGACAACCTAGAACTGACAGGGTATTCTGATGCTGATTATGGAGGCTGTCGGATTGATAGGAAATCAACCACAGGCACATGTCAGTTTCTAGGGAGCAAGCTGATCTCTTGGTTTTCAAAGAAACAAGTGTTGCAACATCTACTACTGAGGCTGAGTATATGGCGGCAGGCAGTTGTTGTTCCCAGATCCTTTGGCTGAAGCAACAACTGAGAGACTACCAAATAGAGGCCAATGATGTCCCAATTTATTGTGACAACAATAGTGCCATAGCCATATCCCAAAACCCAGTCTTACACACAAGGTGTAAGCATGTAGATATCAGGCATCACTTTATCAGAGATCATGTAGAGGAGAAGGAGATCAAGATGGAGAGGATCCCTACTGATAAGCAGAGAGCTGACATCCTGACTAAGGCTTTGCCTGAAACCAGGTTTGTTGAGTTGTCAGTAGAGTTAGGACTTCTTGACCCAGGCTTAAAGGATTCAGTTTGAATCTCAGTTCAAGATTGAACAAGGTGGTCAGGAGGGATGACTAACTCAGGATCAGGTTGCTGTTAGATGGATGGCTTCCAGGGGGAACAGACATCAGGTTGAGGATTTTCATGATCTTAATAGCTTAGATTCAGGACACAGATCTCAGGGCTTGTCATCCTGATCGGTCTCAAAGGTATCAGTCAGGTTTCTATATCTGACTGACTGGTATGTATTATCAAACCTTTGCTTTAATCATGACTTGTTGCATCATCTCTGATCATGTCTGACACCACATCAATCACAGGATTTTAAAATGCATCCCAGCCATTCATTTATTATTCAGTTTTTATTAAATGCAAAATGCGTGTTTATTTCAAACATTCCTCTGACACGCATTAAATGCAAGTGTGGGCGGGAACAATTTTCCATAAAGTTTGAATTATTGGCTTTGAAAACTGAATTTGGTAAAGATTTTATTCCGGATATACCCCTTCATCAAATCCGTTGAATTCCAAAAGGCTTTCCATCAAAACCGTTCATTAAAACTGAATCTTTGGGTATAAAAGGAAGTATTGTGCACATTTCATATTTTACGCACTCATATTTTCTTAACCCATATTTCTTGCAACCTTTTCTCTCTCATTTTTACATCCATGGCTTCATCTGCTGCTCAATCCATTGAAGATACGAAGAGATTCCACAAGGCCATTTCTGAGGTGGAATCAAGAGTTTCCTATGAATGGTTGGTCGATTTAACACATCGTGCCACCATTAAAGAGCTTGGACAGATTTATGGTGCCTTAAATAATGCTGGGCTCATAATTTTTATCTCGAAGAAGCCAGTTCGTGTTTGCCCTCATCAAATTATTGCCTTCTATACCAACCTGAAAATGAACGAGGACGATGAGTGGGAATCAGTGATTCCACTTAGGCGCTCCATGGAGAAGAATGGCAAAAAGGTTATCTAGCACTACACTGAGAGGATCAATCTCAGGGATTTGATCAGGAAGACATACAAACTGCCCCACTCCTCTGACGACGAGCAGTTGAGCGATCCTGTGTCATACAAGGCTGGGGAGGAACGAGTTCCTGATCACCCCTCAGGAGATTTTCAGCTCAATGAACAAAAAGCTCTTGAAGCCTGCCTACAAGATTTTGTTCGAAGTAGTTGTCCAGAGCATTATGGGCTTCATGGGAGGCATGGAGCAAATCAGTTAGCCCAAGATCAGGGTTTTGGCTGCCATAGTTGACAACACCAAAGTTGACTGGGAGGAGTTCTTCATTCAGAAGTTAGTGGCTGAATCCAAGAAGGTCAGGATGAATGGTGACCGGATATTGCTAGAAAAGAATCCTCATTTTGGCTCAAGGATGTCAGTGCTGCTCCAGGACCTGCTTGGAGATGTTGATCAGGGAGGGTGTGAACCTTTCAAGGACAAGCACATCCTGTTTCAGAAGTCAGCTGAGACAGTGAAGAGGATGCTTGATACCGAGATCAAGAAGGTATCAAGAGGCAAGGGGAAGGCAGCGAGTTCGAAGGCTCAGGAGGAGCAAGTGAAGAAAGCCCCTACAAAAGTGAAAGTGAAGGGGATCGTCATCTCTGAGCCAACTGGGAAGGCATCTTTGCTCAGGGATGAGCCTTCTGATACCGAGTCTGACCAGTCAGAACTCAGGTCTGCTCGTGTCACCACTGCTGCTATCTCATTGACTTCAGCAGTGGATCCTCCATCTACTGAACCAACAGCCGCTTCAGAAACTGAGAAGATGCCTCAGGAGGAGGTGAGGCAGAGCCAGGGGAACCGGCTGCTGAAGAAGAGCTCAGGGTGACTGTGGATCCCAATGTTGTTGTGATGGACGTGGTCCATACAATAGGTGAAGAGGATGCTCAGGCGGAGCAAGAAGGTGCTGAGGAAATGGTTGCCCAGGAGGGGCGTGGTAGTTCTGATGGAGGAGAAGATGAAGAAGGAAAGGAGGAGAAGGGATTGGAGACTCAGGAGGAGGAGCTCCAGGATGAAAATGTGGAGGACAACAGAGGCAGGAAGTGGACTGTCTCCGATGACGCTGAGTCCAAGTCTGATCAACAGGACGAAGCTGAGGAAGAAATTCAGGAGGAGTCTTCCCCACCTAAGATAACTCCATTTGAGATGGATGCCAGGTGTCAGGCGATCAGATTCGTTCAGCAGAACTTTCCTGATTTGGAGGAGTCTTATAGTGAGGAGGTTATCAGGTTGAGGGTGGTGATAATGATGAGAAAGGCTTCCGTGCCTGAAGTTGCAGCCTTGATAAAGGCAATTAGTTAATAGGCGCTCCGGGATCAGGAGCAGATTATTCTGGATCGATTTGGGCTTCGTTCCTATGCCCAAGTCGTGAACAAAGGAGACTTCATCAGGGTGGTCAGGGCAAACGACCCAAATGCCAAATCTCAGGACCTTGCCCTGGTCCCCACTGAAGGTGCACCGGCCGATGATGTACTCCCAGGGACCGGGACTGCTAAGGCTTCAGGAGAGGTCCTAACGAAGGTTGCCACCAAGGCCAAGTCCACAAAGAAGAAGATCTGAAACATCTCAGTGGGAGTGTCACTATTGGGGAGGACAATTCTGGGCAAGCTTGAACGTCAGCGAGCAAAAATCAAAGCTCTCACTGCTGCGTTGAACAAGGCAAAGACGGATTCAGGAAAACGATTCCTGAGCTTTGAGCAACGTCAGTCCACTGGAATTACTACTGACCAAGTGCAGGGCATGATCGACAATTCCATCAGTGGCCTAGATGACAGGATTAAGGCACTGATCGCTGAAGCACTGGAAGGGCAGGAGGCCAAGGTCAGGACAGTAGCCAGGGAGGAAGCAGTCAAGGCGGATGATGATCTGATGACCAGATGGAGGGAGGGTCAACGAGCTTCTGATGATGCATTGCACAAGTCTCTAAACACGATGCTGACTGAAAATATTGCAAGGAAGAAGGAACTTGGTGCAATGCGGAAGGAGTTTGACAGTCATCTGACGGAAAGCCTACTGAGAGCTGAGGCTAATGCTCATGTTGCGAAGGAGCTGAAGGTGGTGGCTGATCAGCAGGCATCTCAAGGGTTCCTGATTAAAGATATTCAGAAACAGGTCGAGGAGGACAAGGACCCTTTTGATGCTCTCAAAAAGGGGGAAGGGAAGAAAGACGATCTGAAAAATCCTAAGTCTACTGTTCAGAAGAGGAAAGCTGATGTTTCCACTGATGAGCTGATGGAGGAGTGTGAGGAGCAACTTTACCCTGGTGATCCCATTGTCGAGGGAAGGAAGAAGTCAAAGAAACTAACTCTGGAGACCGTAATGCAGGTCAAGAGTCAGGCTACTCAGATTGAGAAGCTGAAGGGTCAGATGGCAGTACTGAAGGAGAAGACTGATCCCAAGAAGCCTGACCCCGATGCCAAGAAAAAGAAGCCAGTTGTTGTGACTAAGAAAAATGTGATAAGTGCTCAGGATCCTGGTCCCTTTGTATATGAGTACGTCGACAATTTTGTTCCTCCTGACATGAACGAGACTTAGGTTCCAATCAAGAAGGAGTTTGTCGATCAGTACTATGTGGTCGGGAACTGGCTGAAAACATCCGAAGGCAAAGACAAGAACACCATATTTGCTGAGTGGATGTACCTGCAGCATAACGAACACTGGGGAAACATTGTCCATCATACTGACAGAGCAGGAGTTCAGATCAGGGCACCTGAGCACATCACTTACGCACCTCTAACCCTCGGCATCAACAACTACCTTAACATGGAACTTATCAGAAAAGAGATTGCTATGATTGCATCAAGAACTGGAGCTCTGAAGAATGCTGATCAGTACCATGCTGTCAAGTTGAGAGTCCTGAAGAAGTATGGGATCTCTTTGGCCAGGTGGGATGATGAAGATTGAAGTTTAGTATGTCAGGATTAGTGTTTCAGGGATATTCTTTTGTAATAGTTTCAGGAACTCATGTACTTAACCCTTTATATCAATGAAACTATTTATATTCTTGAGACAACATCTCGTTGACTCCTGATTTACTTTTCTGCTCTTTATCAAGAACTATACTAACCCTTTCCTGATTCCATCTTATAGAACTAAGGACCTGATATAGGTTCCTGAACTGAATACTGATTGATATCAGTTAATTGTTTAGATGGTAGGATTTTTCTAAGGGTTTTGGCATCATCAAAAAGGGGGAAATTGTTGGGACAATCAGGAAGTGTTTTGATTAGATCCCAAAACCCCTTGATGAATTTGACTAAGTATAGTTCGTCAGGATGATAGGCTCAGGACTAGAAAGGTTAGAATAGATTTTCTACTCATAGGTATTCAGTTCAGGGGGAACGTACTGAAGAGTGAAGACTGATGGAGACGTCCCTGAAGTCTGAAGTTGTTCCAACCCAGAAGGTGTTGAACATCCTGAAGATGGTCAACCTGAAGCTGCAACCTGAAAAACCTAGAAAGACTTCTGAAGATGCCTAGAAGCCATCTTGAAGAAGACCACTGACCCTGACAGAACTGAGTAGACTAAGCATGCTCAGAGAAGTCTTTGTCAGTGAAGGCTAAGTGTAACCTTGATCAGGCTGAACGTCCCTCTGATGTTCATAAGTCCTGACTTGGGCTTAGTATCAGTTAATCTGATACTTATAAGTCCTGAGACCCAAAGGGTACACGTGCGAATGGAAGTCTGAGGAAGCAAAAGGAATGTCAGAGAGTCTAACAAAAGACAAACATTTATCCTGAGTTAAGAACGAGAAACTCAGAGTTATAAATGTACGAGGATCAGTAAAGTCAATACCGACAAACTAGCCGTTGGACAAGCGGCCAGTTAGAAGACGACACGTATGTACGGAGACTGAGCACATTTAATGCTTCTCAGAGGCGCATGTGGCGGATAAGAAACTTTACCATACTATGTATGGTCTCTGTCAGAGAAGGACAACCAAACCTGCACCTACCCTAAAATAGAAGGTTTGAAACAGATCTCTTTCCAACGGATCTTTTTCAAACCTCCTATAAGTACAGAGAGCCTTGCACCCATTCAAGGCTAACGGGAAATTTCCAAGAGAAACTCTCAAGATTCCAAGCGCACAAAGTTGATTTGAAACAACACTCTGAAACTTAAATTTCCCTAGTGTTCTTGTAGGAATCTCCTCTGTATTATTTTCTTAGAGTATTGATCCCATCCTTAGCTTTGATTTGTTAGAGGGATCAATACAAAAAAGTTGGAAAACGTGTAAAACCAAACCCCTCAGTTTGTGAGTCGGTTGGTTTATTTGTAAGGACTGGGACTTGTAAAACCACCCAGGGGTCAGTTCCTAAGAGAGGAAGTTGGCTACTCGTGTCCCTTGGCACGTAAAACCCAAGTACCTATCCTCAGGGTTTTGAGGATAGCTTCCTATTAAATCAGGTCGTGGACGTAGGAGTTGGTTATCTCTGAACCACGTTTAAAAGACCCTTGCGTGCTGATTTACTATTTGTCCAGGATCATAATTGTCATACATATTAAACTGAGCATCCTTGTATCATTTCTGAAAACCATCAGGACTGACTTGTCTCAGACTTGTCATCCTGATCAGTAAACTGTGCACCAGCCTTAACCACGTTTTCACTAAGCAAAACTGATAAGTTTTCAGAACTAAAATGAGTAAACTTAAGGCCTCACATTCCGGACTAAATTGAGCTTACTGAGATAGCTATCCAACTGACTTGCTTCCGAGCTGTCAGTAGGTGGGTTATCTCTACTAAGCTTCTGAGAGCATAACTCTGACCTAGCCTATCTGGTTCAACACTGACCCATCCCTGCTGCCCCTGAGGACTGTCAGTTTATAGAACACATCAGGATCTTCCTGACTAGGTTTTGAAAGAGCATTTTCCTGAGACTTTTGGGAAAATCTGACATCAGTGTATTCCCCCCATACACTGATTTGTACTCATTTCGGGACCAACATAAGATTCATGCATCTCTCTTTCTCAAAATTCACGGCCGAAAAAGAAAAGAAGAGAAGAAATTTTTACTTCTCAAATCCTTCACCTCCTCACTCGAATTCCTTCTACAGGTATGTGCTACTCACTCTCCTCTGCCTATCTCTTGCATTTTTATAAGAATTCCATAGTTGCATTTTCATGAATTTGAAATTGAATATCTAGGGTTCTTGACCATGTAAATTGGGGATTTTTTATTTTCTTGAGTTTTCATTAAATTGATGATGCATTTATGCTACATTGTTGATGGGTAATCCATTGAGAGCCCAATTGCATGCCAATTTTGAGTATTATGAGCTTAATTGATGATTGAAATTTTGGGGGTAGGCATAGTGACGAATTTTTGGGAATTTCATGCTGAAATTGAATTATCCTGATATTGTTGTGCTAATTGTTAATGGGTATGAGTATATTGATTCTAGGTTGAGTTAATGATGTTGATTCACCAATGATTTTTGCTTACTTTAAATTTCATTGGTATATGACATTAGCATGACTATGTGTGGCATGTTTTCCTTGATTCTAGAATTAATCCCATTATGTTCAATCTATTTTATTTGGTGAATGAAGTTGTTAATGACTTGAGTTTATTGTTCTTCCTTTGCTCATGTATAGAAATTTTCTAGGAAATGTGAAAGTTGAGTTCATTATACATATATCTTGCTCATGCTTAAAATCTTTTGTAGGCTATGTCTAGTAAAGGTAAATGTATTGCTGCAAGTTCAAGTTGGAAGGATGGTAGAATTGTTGAGCTGGAAGAGAAATGTTTTAAGACTTGTCGTAACAAACCCTCTTGGTTTGGAATGTCATTTGGAATCAATGCAGATTGTTACGTCGTGTTTGCAAGATTTGTTAATATGGAATTCTATTGTTCGAGATACTTCCTCAAGGAGATTACGGAACCTCTTAAATTTGGAGAGGATGTTGAGTACTTGTTCAAGAATATAGGATGGAGCGGATTGCTAAACGTCCATGACAACTCGTACAAGAATCTTAATATTGAATTTTTTAGCACATTTCGGATTACTGAGAATCGTGGTATTCCTGTAGAGATTCAATTCCATATCGACAACAAACCTCATTCACTTACTACCCAAGAAATAAACCGAATGTTCGGTTGCGAAGAAGATATTTCGCCTAGCCACTTCTACAAAAAGGAACGATTTGGGCAAGATCAATCATTTTGTAGAGCTCTTGTGAAAGATGATGATGATGAACTTATAGCCTATCATTCGAAAGGTACTCAAATCGGTAATACCATCCTCATATATGCACAAAAGATTTTGGCAAACACGGTCTTCGCTAGGAATAATACGGAGGAGATGCAACATGAGGAACTCTATGTCCTCTTTTCTATGATTACGGGTTTGAAGGTTAATTTTGGAGCCTATTTTTGCAAGAATCTATCCTACGTAATTTCCAAGGGAGATTGTGCTTTTAGAGGGATGATTGCTCACTTAGCAAGATGCTTAGGGTGGGAACCGAGAGAGGAAGGAAAGGATTTTTCTTATCTTGATTTGGGGTACTTGATGGACTCTCACATGATTATGCGGCGGAAGAAGAAGCTTTGTCTAGCACATCGGCCATCTATTGAACTTCCGTTTCCTCTTTTGGACTATGAAACCATTTCTATCAAGAATGAGGAAAATTGGAGTATGAGTAGCCCGTTGCACTTCGACATTTCTCGGGAATTCAATCAAGGTAGGAAGAAGGCAACAAAGAGGGCAAGAGGAAGAACTAGTGTGCACAGAGAGAGTGATATAGAGCAAGCTGAGGAAGATGATGAGTATGAGGGAGGGGGTGGAAGTTACAATGGTTTGGGTCAAGAGTTCACTTCTCTTAGAACCGATGTCTCGACTCTTCAGTTGGACTACTCTACTCTCCGCTCTGATGTGACCACATTAAATGCCAACTACACCACTCTCAACTCCAATGTTGCTACAATTAGCCGAGATGTGAGTTCGATGCAATTGACCATGACAACCATGAGTACTAACATTGAGGAGATCTTGGAGGCCCAACGAGCTATGATGCAGTGGCACATCAACGAGCGACATTTCACTCATCCTCGTTATCCACCTTCGTGAAGTGATGATTTCGATCTAACTTCATAAGGATGGGTAACTCATTCTTAACTCTATCCTTTGCTTCTATTCCAAACTCTTAGTTTTAATTTGGTTTGTAATGATATTGCTTGAAGATTGTAGTACTTTCTTAGGTAGTTTTCTATTGGTATTTGTGCTTGTGATGGAATATGATGATGATGGATTTTATTGCTCATTTGATGATGTTTTGCTTTATTGATTTGATGATGGTATGTTTTGAGCTTTATTGTGCATTGCATGATTTTTGCCTCCACTTCTTTGCCAAACTTTTTAGACCCTTGGTCCAAAAAAGTTTGGGGGTGTGATCGTTTCGTCATTCTCATGGCAATGCTATTTTTAGATTGATCTTTGGAAGTAATCTTATGCTTTGATGCTTATGGTGTTGATGAGCCCTTTATTTTTCTTGTGATTTTTGGCCATATTGTTACTTGCTTTGAGTAGTGAATGCATGAGATATGCTTATTGTTGTGTGGATGAGTTGATAGTCTTGATTAGTGTAGTGGATTTATTGCTTGATTCTTGTCTTATCTTTGATACTTTTGATTTCATGATTCTTGAAATTTCATTGATATGAGCATTGTTGATAGGATATGAGTCTTGATCAACTTATCCCGTGAGTTTTGAGCCATTTTGTCCGTTTCAATCTTGAACGGATGACATTTCCTTGATGTGAGTTCCACACATGTGCATTATACTCAAGAACTTGGCTTTAGTTTTATTTGAGGCTACATTAGATAATGATTTCACATGAGATGATATGAGGCATATTCTTTGATTTATATTGAGCCACTTAGCCCTACGAGCCTACCATTGATATTAATATCCTTTGCTACCCACTTTTGTGCTATTAATCATTTCATTTGGCTAACCACACTTTAAACCATTTTCCTTCCTTTTTGGAACTCACTTGTCCATATGATTAGTAGAGTGAAAAGAAGGAAGGAAGATTGGTGATATGATGAAGAAAATGGTGGCCAAGGTGGAAAGAAATTCGATGCATGGATTGATTTGAAAAGAAAATTGAAAAAGGTTGACTTTTCATGAAAATTTGGTCAAGTTTGACTCAAGTGTTGTGAGTATGTTCACAATTTTACAAAAAGGAAGATTGATATTTAGAAGTGTGATTTTGAAAGACCATGAAGATGAGATTGTTATTTGCATGAAGATATGATTTACATGATGATTCCTTCTATGCTTTACTAATCATACTTAGTCACTTTTATCCATATGTTCCTTCCCTACCAAAGAGCCAACACTACAACCTTTAAAAGTCCTCCTTGATGTGTGATTGATTTGTCATTTCAAGTGGTGGAGAATTTGAGATTTGAGCCAAGCTTATGGTAGTATTTGTATCATTGTGTGATGAATGAGAGAGCCTAAACACTCGAGGGTTGAGTGAAACACTTGTCTTGAAAGGATCATGACTCATTGACTTGATATTGTGCTAATTGATTTGATTTTGATAGATAAGTGAATGATATTGAATTTTAGATTTTCTCGATATTGACTGATGATTGTATGGCATTGATCTTGTTCTTTATGCTTCATACATACAATTGTTCCCCTATCTTATCGCTTCGTTGCTCGATACCGAGCAACAATCTAGTTTGGGGGTATGATTAGGGTCATAATTGCATGTTTTTAGCACTCATTTCTATATGCTTTTGGTGATATTATGTTCATATTTGACCCTAAAATGCAATACTTTGTGTATTTAACCCTTTTTAGCTAGAAAGTTGTGATTGTAGGTGAAAACGAGCAAAATAGGGAAGAAACGAGCAAGATCGAGAAAAGTCCGAATTTTGGAGTTGAGCAAAATGGAGAAATTAATATTCCATGTTCAAGAGCTTGAAGAGAGGGTCACAACAAAAGAAGAATCGAGTCGATCGGAGTTCTAGAGCTCAAGATATGAAAAGAACGAGGAAGTCGCGCATCAACCAAGAATAATGCCTCGGTCGACAGGACTCCTTCATCAGAAGGCAGCCTCCGCGCGACCAAGTTACCTGGAAAGACACGCATGGAGCGAGCTCGCTGTCGACCAGCTCGGATGGCAGATGCTCAAGTCTTGCACGACAGAATGTGACCTTGTCGACCAAGCGGTCGACAGTCCTACAGCTCTTGGGCGACAGAAGTTCATAATACTCTGATTTTCAGGGCTATTTTTTCTATTTTCGCGCATTTTAATGAAGGGCATCTTAGTCAATGATCCAAGGGAACTATATATACTTCCATCTCAGATTTTCAAAGGGACTTTTATCATTTTCTTAGATTCACTTACATCATATATTCTCTCACTAGATTAGGAGAAGTTAGAGGTAGTTTTCAATTGAGAGTTCTTGGATTTCCATTTACGATTTCTGCGATTACTTTCGATCTACCGTACGGATCTTCAATCCGTCTTCTCAAGCATTCTTAGGATAACTCAAGCTATATTTCTACCATTCGGTTTTCAATTTCTATTGTCGGATCGATTTTTAGCTTCTAGAGGTAATCTTGTATCTTTTCAATTTCATTGTAATAGGTAAAATTCTTGTATACTCTTTACAATTCCTGCATAATG
>JAPKLY010002714.1:0-22795 GCA_026898435.1 Prunella vulgaris | reverse complement strand
ACCAAATAATATTATGATGAAATAATTGTGTTACTAAATATTCTAAATAATAATTATTGCATTTTGTCATCAATTCTCGTGGATACAACCATAAAATTATTTTGTGATAACATAAGTGTGTCACCAATTATTTTGAATAATTAATGACAAAATATAAATTTTCATTAAAATAATAATATCACCACAAAAAAGTTTAGGGTGATGCTATTTGTCCACAATGTGGACGTCCATAATGTGGCATTTGTGTAATAATGAAGGAAATATTTCGTATTTTATATTTATATATTATGAAGGAAATATTAAAATTTAAGTCCATATTGATTAATTAATTATTATTAGTTTTTCTATTAAGAATAATAATAATAATCATGATTTATAAGTGATATTTATATTGTTTAAGTGTTTCACACAATGAAGATTAGTAATTCAAAGAAATATTATGATATAACCTAATAGTATTACTCTTTTGTGAGGATTGTACTAGGAAATAACCCAATAGTATGTAATACTAGACTGAGTAGTTCCTAATACCATCCTCACAAAAGAGTGATACTATTAGGATCCCAACATCAATACTTGTAAATAGAATCACTAAATCATTAATCAAATTGATAATCACACATCAAATCACTAAATTTATCAAAACATGGAGTTTTGGTAAACAGGAGGATGTGTGAGTACTACAAGTGGATATGACAACTATAAGTATCACAAGTACAATTTCAAGTAACAAGTAACACAACGAGTAATCTTTTCCTACCATAAGTGTATATCTTTGAACTAATTTTGTTTTTTATATCTAATCTAGTAATTTATAACTAAAATAGATAATATCTTGCAAAACTTTTATTTTTAGTAGTAATTTAAAACTAAAAATTAAGGAAATAACCTAATAGTATTACTCTTTTGTAAGGATGGTACTAGGAAATAACCTAATAGTATGTAATACTAGACTGAGTAGTTCCTAATACCATCGTCACAAAAGAGTGATACTATTAGGATCCAAACATCAAGACTTGTAAATAGAATCATTAAATCATTAATCAAATTGATAATAACACACCAAATCACTAAGTTTATCATAACATAGAATTTTGGTAAACATGAGGATGTGTGAGTACTACAAGTGGATATGACTACTATAAGTATCACAAGTACAATTTCAACTAACAGGTAACACAACGAGTATTTTTTCGTACAACCAGTGTATATATTTGAACTAATTTTGTTTTTTTATATCCAATCTAGTAATTTAAAACTAAAATAGATAATATCTTGCAAAACTTTTATTTTTAGTAGTAATTTAAAACTAAAAATTAAGGAAATGACCTAATAGTATTACTCTTTTGTGAGGATGGTACTAGGAAATAACCTAATAGTATGTAATACTAGACTGAATAGTTCCTAATACCATCCTCACAAAAGAGTGATACTATTAGGATCCCAACATCAACCCTTGTAAATAGAATGACTAAATCATTAATCAAATTGATAATCATATATTATTATCCGAATGTTAATTACTTTCAAATTTACTAATTTCAAATTTAAAATTTCTTTCAAATTTTATCCGAATGTTAATATATATTTTCAAGAATATGTATATAAATGTATGTTAATAATCATGTTAATATTTTGCATGCTGACATTACGTATTAGTGTATATATAATTTTATATGAAATCACTTAGCGTGTATATATTTCATATAGGTAGACATGCGCACATATATATACTTATATATATATATATATAAGTCCTAGTTAATTAAAGTATGATTATTTTATAATTTTTTATATTTTAATTAAAATAATTCATATATGTGTGTACGTACTTTTATTATTAATAAATAGTGAAAAAATATTAGAAATGTGATTATTTTATAATTTAAAGGAAAATATTTTAATTAAAACGATCAATATATGTGTGTATATGTACTCGTAAAATAATAAATAGTGAAAAAAATTAAAAATGTAATTATATTATAATTTTATTAAAAATATTTTAATTAAAATGATTAAGAAATGTGTATATACATACTTGTGTTAATAAGTAGTGAAAAAGATTAAAAATGTAAATATTTTATGAATTTATTAACAATGTTTAAATTAAAATGATAAAAAATGTGTATATACGTGAACATATTAATAAATAGTGAAACAATTAAAAATATAATTTTTTATGTAATAAATGATAATAAAAAATTACATTCATTTGTGAAAAATGACAAATAATTACTAATCGTCATTATATATAAATATATTGATGACGAAAGAATGTGTCACAAATTATTCCAAATAATTAATGGCAACACATAAGATTATCATAAAAATGTTATATTATATGATGAATATAATCGTCACTAATTATAATGAATATTATCACCAAATAATATTTTGACAAAATAAGTGCATCACTAATTATAATAAATATTGTCACCAAATAATATTGTGACGAAATAAATGTGTCACTAATTATTTTAACTATATAGTGACAAAATATAGCATTGTCATAAAAATATTAGTTTTAATGACGTTAAATATTGTCAATAGTAATTATGAATATCGTCACCAAAGGTTATTGCAACGATTTTTTTATTTCGTCATCAAATTTATAAATTAGCGATGAAAAAATAAATTATTAGTGACAAGAGAAAAAATTGTAACAAATTTTTATTTTTTAATGACAAATATAAAATCCGTTACCTTTAAGTAACTAATTATGACGAATTTCGTGTCGTTGCAAAAAAATTCGTCATGTAATGTCTGATTTCTTGTAGTGAATAATATTCTTAGAGGAATAATACTATAATCTCAACAATAATATTATTCTCCTTCACTCTTAATAATTAGAAACCTAAGTACTAATTTAAGGGTCCAATTAATACTAATTGGGACAACTAATACTAAGCAACAATTAAGAAATACTAAAGCATAACAACTTAAAGGACTAAACCTTGAACACACATAAAAACACGCCTAAAACAAATTACTTAAAGGACGAAAAAGCTGCTGCCTAATTTGGGGTGTTACAGCCAAGGTTGCAGAAGTCGAAAATCGGAAATCGGGAGTTTTTGGCCCGCCTAGCGCCTAGGCCGCCTAGGCGGGCGCCTATTTTTTTTTTATTTAATAAAATTATGCAGTGCGTGAGTTGGGCCAAAATTTCATTAATGGCCTATGACACATATATCTAACCATAAAATTTCAGAAACCCACTTATCCACGTTGTACCATCTATTATACTCTGGCAGTCTTGTCCTCTTCCTTCCTCCACGGATTTTCAGCGGCCTGGAACCGCGCCTCCTCCATCTCAACCGCCGCCTTCTCCCATGCCGGCACCGCCTCCTCCTACGCCGGTGCCGCCCACACGCCGCGCACCCGCTGCCTTTCACGGCCACGCCACGCTGTCAACCGAAGGTATAATTGAATCTGATTATATTTGATTAGGGTTTCAAAATTATTTTGAGCAAGTGTGGGCTCCTCAACCGCCGCCTCCTCCCACGCCTGTGCGCTACATCAGACAGCCTCGCCTCCACGCTGCCACACGCGACGCACCCCCTGTCGTCCACGGCCACGCCGCGCTGTCGTTTTGTTTCAAAATCCGTCTTCCGCCTCGGCCACCTCGTCCTAGGCGCCGCCTACCCCGATTTTTGCATCCATGGTTACAGCCTCACCCTGAATGATATCATCACGAAGCTCAATGCTGATGATGCCAAAAAGGGAGAAGGAGTGAAGGGGGAAGGAGTCAAGAAGCAGAAGAACCTCAGGAGTCAACAAGTTCCTATTGAGAAAAAGAGGACGAGGTCCATTTCTACTGCTGAAACATCTGCCCCCGAGTCCGCTCCAAAGAAGCTGAGGCGAGGATCTTTGGATGGGATTTACAAGGAGATGGAGGTAGGTCTCCATCCCAAGGTTGCTGGTCCGAAGACGGAGATGAGTGTTCCTGAGAAGCTGACAAAAATGAAGGAAATCTCTCAGGACACTCAGATCCAGTTGTTGAAGGGGACCGTCGAATACCTGCAGTGCCTGGTTCAGAAGTAGAAGAAGGTCGCTCCTGTATCAAGGAAGAATGCTCCCCGGAAGCCAGTTGCTTAGGACCTTGGGCACCTCTTGTATGAGCATGTTAAACAGTTCATTCCCAAGGAACTGAATGAGAGATGGGTCTCCCTGAGAAATGAGTGGGTGGATATATACTATGTGATGGGGATCTGAGACGATCTGAAAGAAGACAAGGAGACGATCCTTCATCACTTAATGTTGGAAGAGCATCCTGAAAACTAGACAGAGATTGTCAGGCGTGTGGATGCGAAGGGTGTGGAGATCAGTGCGCTGGAGAACCTCAAATATCCGCCTCCCCTGCAAGGAATGTCACATCTGTTGAATCGGCCAGCGATTCAGGAGGAGATTGGATGGATAGCTAGGGCAACTGACTCTCTGACTGATCCAAACCAGATGAACGCAATCTTGATGTGTGTACTGAACAAGTACGGAGTCCCTTTGCATCAGTGGGATGTAGAATAATTATGAAATAGATCAGGATCTTATGTAATAGTTTCAGGACCCTTGTACTTTTGTTGAATATTAATGAAACATATTACTATTCTGAGGTCAACCACTTGTTGACTACTGATTTATTTTCCTGCATCTTATCAAGAACTGTACTGACTCTTTCCTTGTTTCCATCTTATAGACTAAGTACCTCTAGTGTTAGAGGATACTGAACTGAATGTACTGATCTATATCAGTCTGATGTATAGATGGTTAGAAAAATTGTTAAGGGTTTTGGCATCATCAAATAGGGGGAAATAGTTAGGATACAATCTGCTTGTTTTGATTCAGACCCTAAAACCCCTGACGAATTTGCCTAAGTATAGTTGTCAGGATTGTTTAGCTCAGGACTAGTCAGGTTAGAATAGATTTTCTATTCACATGTATTCAATTCAGGGGGGCCACACTGAAGGCTTAAGATTGATTGAGACGTCCCAAAGATCCCAAGTCAGAAGAGTAGTCAAGCCTGAAGGTCAGAGTTCGCACTGAAGACAACTCAAGACATCTGACCTAAAGCTGATCCTGAACAGCCTGATGATTAGTTCTAAAGAAGTCAAAGACAATCCTGAAGAATCCCACTGATGAAGTTCCTACTAAGTACATTAAGCATGCTCAGGTCAGGACTTACTCAGTAAAAGCGGAAGTAGCCTGAGTAGTTAGGCTGGTGATCATTTAATCACACTCATAAGGTCATGATGAAAAGATTACAGAATCAATAGGGAGTTAACATTTATGTTAACTCATGAGGACAAAAGGAATGTCAACAGCTCCAGATAAGACAAACATTTGACCTGAGTAAAGTGCAAGATACTCAGAGTTTTAAATGTACTTGAAAGTATGAAGTCACATCGAGAACTAGCCATTTTAATGGAGAGCCAATCAGTTGTCGACAACGCATGTACGGAGTCAATGCTGCATTTATTATTCCTCAGACCTGCAGGCGACGAGCATAGAGTTTCCCTTTTAAGCACTGGGAAAAGTAAAACTCGTACCTGACTGCCTGCACCTATCTTATATAGAAAGATTTGAAAAGATCTCCTCCAATGGCACTATTTCAAAACTCTCAATAAATACAGAAGACCTTGCACCCATTCAAGGTTACAGGAAATTTCCAAGCGACGAAATTATCCAGATTCCAAGTGCTCAAAGCATACTTCATGCTACACTCTGCAATTAAATTTCCCTAGTGTTGTAGTAGAAATCATTCTATATTTTCTTAGATTGGTAGTCCTTATCCTTAGCATTGTTAGATTGCAAGGAATATCAACCTTAGTTGGAAACCAGAAAACAAACCCTCAATGTGTGAGGAGGTTGGTGGGAAGGACTGGGACTTGTAAAACGCTCAGGGGTCGAATTCCTAAATGGGAAAGGAGGCTACTCGTGCACCTTGGCACGTTAAAACATAAGTACCAATTCTTAGGAGAGGATTACTTCCTGTTAAATCAGGCCGTGGACATACGAGTTGGTTATCTCCGAACCACGTTAAAAATGCCCCTGAGTGCTGATTTACTTTATTGTTCAGGAACATAATTGTCATACATATTAAACTGAGCATAAAGCATCGTTTTACAAATCTGGAGGAATCAATTCTCCTGACACTGAATCAGTGCACCACCCTTAACAAAAATTTTCTAAGCAAAACAAAAGAACAGTGTTCAGGTCATAAAACGAGTAGACTTAAGGCCTCACACTTCCGCACTTAACTCTAGGTTACTGAGATAGCTATACTACTGACTAGCTTCTTAAGCGGTTAATAGGTGGGTTATCTCTATTGAGATTACAAGAGCACAACCTCTGAACTAAGCCTATCTGACTCCTGAGTGATCCTTCTCTGCTTCCCCTGAGACCATCAGTTCAGTGAAGTACTATCAGGATATTTCTGACTAAGTTTTGTAAGAGAATTTTCCAGAAATTACAGAAAATCGGACATCAGTGTATTCCCCCCATACACAAATTATACTCATTTCGGGACCAACAGAGGATGAGCAGTTACAGTCATTAGATGTAGGGGCTATCATGCATAGGCAGAGGTCGAACAATTCTTCAAATTCATCTGGTGAAATAGATCCCCGGGAAAGTGCCGGAGATTCGATTTGTGAAGAGATCGATCTCCTCCATTGAAGAACAATTCTCAAAGCCAGGAGGTAGATCTTTACACAGCAAATTATTTGCCAGATTAATGACTGTAATTTTGGTGAATTTCTACAAATTCTGATGGGAATAGAGCCTATGATCAAGTTCTTCCAAATATTAATGCTCTGCTCAGGGTAGATTCACGTTATTGGGAACCGCTCGGAGATTTCATTGTACCTCAAGTCAAGTTTTCTAATTTGGAAAAATAAAAAACATTTAAGTTTGGACCAAGTCAAAATTAAATTGAATTGACCTAAAAATCTAAGTGCATATGTACACTAACTGCACACAATAACTACTCTTTACTTTTTTAGGCAAAGTTTTGTATGAAAATAGTTCATGATAAGCTTATCATGAACTAGTTTTAAAGTATCAAACATTTAACCAATGTATCAAAAATCTTATTAGGTGTATCAAAAGTTGAGGTTAATTAAATTTATATATTAACCTCAACTTTTAATACACCTGATGCATATTTTGATACACTTGACCAAATATTTGATACTTTTAAACAATTTCATGATGAACTTATCATGAACTATTTTCACACAATACCTACTCAGTTTTTTATATTTTTGTCAAAATATTTGATACTCTTATTTTAATATATGATATTTTAAATAATTATTAAAGACACAATATTTTTAATATATATATTATTATTATTGTCGAACAAATATCACATACTCCATGGACCCCGCCTCAGTATAGCAGGGTCATCCCAATTTATGATAGCGTGACCTCAATCCCGTCATGTAGGGTAAGAGAGCCCCACCAACTGAAGAGCTTACTCCATTTGGGTGAAAATCGAGAAAATATGATGATCAATAGAAAATTTTCAAAGTCAACTTGAATTGCTAATATTAAGGAAAAAATCATCTAGTCATAAATACGACACATACAATCCATGCCAGATTAGGTAAAATATCAAATGTTGTAAGATGATATTATGACATCATGCACGTGACAATCAACCATTGACCAATATTTGTCCACAAGGAAAGATTTTATGAAGGATAGTTAAGGCACAAATGCATGCAATTGATTTATGGATAGGGCAATTTTTTTAGCCAACTCAAGTGTAAACTAGAAACACTATAAATAGAGAATCTAAAGGCCAAATAAAGGATCTGAAAAACCCTAAGTTTGAGTCTAAAGATCATGAAATTCTCTTGCATTTATATCTTTTATTTGTTCTTCATTTAATAGTTCCATAATTGTTCTCTAATACATTTAAATCTTCATTGAACACAAAGAATATTTGTTGTCCCAAATTATTAGCCACATAACACCATAAATCACACTTATTAGTTACTTGTGATCCAACCTAGAAAAGGAGTATGTCAACTCAAATTTCAGAAAAAATCCTCGAAACTCGAAGAATATTCACTGTTCTTCAAGAAAATACCCTTCTCTTCAAACCTTCAAGTTTGCAGATTTTTTCATTTATTCTATCTTAATGAAAAAAACCCAAAGTAATTATCCTCACCAGTCGAAAATTATCACCGGCCATTATACACATAGTGTCATGGCCAACTCTTGTCGAACCTAGTTATATGATTGTTTATCAAAATCGTGTGGATTTCCACGCAAGTGTACGTGGTCATTGTTATCGTGGCAAGTTAACCAAGTTAAATATCGAACACAGGGAAACAATGCGATATCAAGCAAGCATTGAATGTCTACAAAAAGCTAATAGCTAGGAAAGCAAGAAAATGATCATGTTTTCTATCTACTTCAACAAAGCAAAGTAAATCTAGCTATCACCTCAAGGATGTGAGCAAATGAGTGGTGTGTGTGCATGGAAGTAATCCTACTATGGCTCCTCTAGTGTCCTATCCATCCTAGCATGCAAAAGTTCTCTTGGTGTCTTAGTCAAGCCAACTAGTGTCTAGATCTCTCTACAACATAAACTAAGGGCTCTATTGGATGTCTAGATCTCTCTACAACTCCCAACACTCCAATTAAGAGGTTTAGGCTAATATGCAATTCTCATTGGTCATACAAGACAAACATCAAACATTTGGTATGCATAAAGTTCTTATAGCTCAATTCTCATTTCATTGCTAAAACATATAAGCCATACAATCCAATTAAACATCCCAAGCATTCATACAAGTCATTAATAAGAGAACTAATCCAACAAGATCACTAATTCATGCATAGGATTGACAAGAAACTAAATTCACCATAGTATTCATACAACCATGCAACAAGGAATTAGCCCATGGCTAATTGGAATTGGAAATCTACAATTAACAATCTAATCAACATTATTAAGAGCTATAACAAGAGCTATAACAAGAGAATTGAATGAAAACTTACCAATCATCAAACCTTGAAATGCTATCTTCTAATCCAGAATGCGAAATATAAAATCGAACCGTAGGAACGTAGGAAATTCAATGGAGATTACAATGGAAAAAACGGATTAAAGATCTAAGGGCTAGATCAAAAGATATGGTAGAAAGAAGATTAAAATCTAACTAAGAACCCACTAGTAACCTCTAATCTCTCTCTCTAAAACTACCTAATGATCTAACTAATGAATAATAATGGAATTATGACTAAGATGCCTTGAGAATCTGATCCTTGATGTATTTATAGTGCCCACAATGTTTAGTCCAAAATGCCCTTTATTAAACGCGTGAAAAGACGAAACAACCCTTCAAAATTGTGCAGAATGATCCCGTGGAGGTGCCCGAACGAATGCATTCATGCACAACATTTGTTTAGTCATGGCTGAACGAACCAGGGACTCTTTCGCACAATCCCGTGTTGTTGGTCGCACGATCCCGTTCGGTCGATCCTCGACTTCTTGTTTTCTTCATATCTAGAGTTCTAGAGCTCCAATTGACTTGATTCTTTTTCCGTTGAGACCCTCTCTTTGAGCTCTTCAACATGGTATATCATTTGCATCCATTGGATCAACTCACAATTTCTGAACTTTTATGAACTTGCTCGTCTTATGCCGATTTTGCTTGTTTTCACTAAAAAACACATCTTTTTAGCCAAAAAGGGTTAAATACACAAAATATAGCAATTTAGGGTCAAATATGAACATAAACACATCCAAACCATATAGAAATGGATGCAAAAAGATGCAATTATGACCCTAATCAATGATGTAAGTGAGTTACTTGAGGGAAATTTTTTCCATCCCCATGTAAACTTTTTAGACCCTGAGCTGGTGCACTCCGCTATTGCAGCCTTGTAAAAATAAGTTCGTGAGATGGAGACTTCACAAGGCTCCTAGTCCACATACCAATCTTGTGAGGAGTGCCATGAGGAGGCCAACTCTAGGTCTATTTTCAGTTGTCTAGGGGCTAAAAACTCTTCTAGGCATCTTCATGGCCTGCTAACTGATCCATACCTTACAACTCCATCCTAGAATCTCCTATAAGATCTGCCATGCCCCAAATTTCATGTAGTTACTACCAAGTAGAAGTAATTTTTCTTTAGTATTTAGAAAGCTGATTAGGGTAATAACTGCATCATATTCGGTCATGATATTGAGTGGTTTATGTGCATTATTGACCCTAAAATGCTATATATTTTGTTATTCACCCTTTTTGGCAAGAAAATTTTGTTTATAGGTGAAATCGAGGAAATCATGATGTGGAAGACGAGATGACATGATCTGAGCATTTGGGGAAGCTTAAATAATCAAAAGGAAGACCTTAGGAAGCTTGGATGAGCCATAGGATTAAAATTGAAAAAGTCGAGCGCCTATAGAAGGCTGCTAGCACATTATCTCTCAGTTAGCATGAAAATGGTTCGCGCGACCAATAGTAAAAGCTCGCGTGACCAGTCTTGGTCGAGCGCTCCAAGAAAGCTGGTCGCATGACGGTTCAGCTTTTCACTAATTTAAGTACAAATGAGTCTAAGCATTGTGAGCACTATATATATCTCAAGGATCAGATTTTGGAGGGACTTTTGTTCATTTTTGAATTCATTAGATAGTTAGAGAAAGATTAGTTGAAGTTACCAATTGGGTTAGTGATTAGGGTCATAATTGCATGTTTTTGCATCCATTTCTATATGGTTTTGATGTGCTTATGTTCATATTTGACCCTAAAATGCTATACTTTGTGCATTTAACCCTTTTTGGCTAGAAAGTTGTATTTTGTAGTGAAAATAAGCAAAATCGGTAAGAGACGAGCAAGTTCATAAAAGTCTAGAAATTGTGAGTTGATCCAATAGAGGAAAATGATATACCAAGTCGAAGGGTTCGAAGAGATGGTCGCAACGGAAAAAGAATCGAGTCAATCTGAGCTCTAGAACTCAAGATATGAAGAAAATGAGGAAGTCGAGGATCGATCGGACGAGTCGAAGCCGGGCTCGTGCGCAACCAAGCTTGGGCTCGTGCGACCACAAGGCCGGATTCGTATGAAGGATCTCTGGTTCGGGCAAGGTTGGACCGCACGAGTGCTCACACGAGCCAGACTCGTGTGGTCATAGGCATCGATTCGTGTGGATGCTCGCACAGGCACAATTTTGAGGGCAGTTTCGTCTTTTCGCGCATTTAATGAAGGGCATTTTGGACTAAACTTTGTGGGCGCTATAAATACTCCGAGGATCAGATTCTCAAGGAAATCTAGTTTAGAATCAAGTCATAATTCTAGTTCTTAGATTAGATTAGAGAGAGAGAGGTAGTTACTAGTTGAGTTCTTAAGATTTCTCCTTGCGATTTCGTCGATAACTTTTGATCTACCGCTTTGATCGTTGATCCATTTGTTCCTGCATTCTCATCTCGACTAGAGCTACGTTTCTACCGATTGAATTTCAATTCCCATTGCCGGATTGTTAGATAGCATTTTAGAGGTAATTTGTATCTTTTCAATTTCCATTGTAATAGATAATTCTTCTACATTTCTTGCATAATGATGATTGTTTCTAGCTCAATTGTTCTTATGTTTACCAAATTAGCCATGGAGTAATCCCTTTATGTGTTGGTGTATGATTCCTATGGAGTAATGTGGTGTTAATGTTGATCTTATGAGCTTTGAGATTTTGTATGATCAATTCCCTATAATGTTGGATTGTATGAATGCGTTGCATGTGTAGTTTATCATAAGGGCCATTAGGGAGTTAGTCTCATATGAGAGTAGAGCTATTTTCCTAAATCTTCTTGTATTAAGGCCAATGCATGCTAAGTGTTTAATTAAATTCCTAAGATAGTGAGAATTATCCTTAGTGAATTGGAAGAACAATTAGAGGCTTTAATTTGTATTTAGGGAGACCTTTTGCATGTTAGAGTGGCTAGCTAATTGATTGTACAATACCTCATTGCATGAATAAGGGATACATCACCATGTGAAACATAGGATAGTACACTAGCACATATCTCTCACATTTGCTCACTTTGCAACCCAAGGTGATAGGTAGTTTACTCTTTTGACGCATTAGTAGACAATAGATACCTTTACCCTTTATTGCTTTGTTTGCTTTTCGAATTGAAACAACAACAATTCCCCATCTCCCTAGGGTTCGATAAATATTAAACTTGGTCAAACTTGCCACGACAATAGCGAACACATACACTTGCGTGAGGACACATTTTGACTGAACAAGTTTTTGGCGCCATTGCCGGGGAGACAGCTATTTTGTTTGGTTGTTTGTTGTTTCTTTCTTTTCGAATTCTTAATACTATATTGTGAGAGTTTTGATACTTGTTTCTTTGTCGGTATATGCACACAAGGAGTCAAGGGGGAGATCTATTACCCTTTGATTTAGACATTGAAACGAGCCTATGAAGAAGAAGAAGAGAAGCGAGACTGAATCGAGAGAACATGGAGAATAACATGAATGAAGCTCGAGATGAAATTGGAGAAGAAGAACTATTAAGAGGACAAGTGCATCACGGTGATAAGCACTTGGCTCAAAGAGAGGTTCCACAACCACAACCTATACCACATCCATACCAACCTTATCCACCACCAAATCAACCTTACTATCCACCTTAATATTCCAACTACCCAAATTACCCAATAAACCAACCATACTATCCACCACCACCACATAATTATCCTTACTATCCATACCCACCACAACCCCAACACCCAAGACCACAAATTGTGAACCCACTTCAAAATAATGAACCACTACTCCGAGACTATTTTGAGCCAAGGGTTAATGAGGATTATGATGGGATCGAAAGACCACCGATAGATGCTGAGAAGTTTGAGCTTAATACAAATCTCATGAAGTTGTTAAAATAATCTCCTTTTGAAGGATCAAGTGATCGAGAAGATCCAAATGCTCATTTGAATAACTTCATGGAGCTATGTGACATATCAAGTACAAAGGGATGTCGGATAATGAGAAGACGCTACATTTTTTCAATTTTACCTTGACTGGGAGGGCTAAAACATGGATTCGATCTATGAATCCGAAAGCAGCTACATGGGAGGAGTTAAGTTCAAAATTTCTCAAGAAATTTTACCCTCCATCAAAGATGTTAAAGGCTAGGGAAGAGATAAAGAATTTCTGACAAAAGGCGAGAGAAACCATTTCTAGTACTTGGGAGAGGTACCAAACCTTGTTGTTGGCTTGTCCTCAACATGGTTTGAGGGATGAAGATATTCTATTTACATTTACCATAGGATTGCATGAAGGAGACAAGAATTACTTGAATTCTTGTGCCAGAGGCTCGGTTTGGATAAAGACCGTTCGTCAAGTGAATGAGATCATCAAAAATATAGCTTCAAATGATTTATTTCAAAGAGAGTCCAATAGTGGAACGGGTGATCGAGTTGCACAACTTGAGGAAAAACATGAAAAATGTGTTGAACTTGGTCTATGGAGGCCAAAACAAAAACCAAGCCCCAGCTCCTATGCAAGTAAGTGTTGTCGAAAGTCTTCCTCCTCATACTACCTCTACTCAAGAAGAAGTGAATTACATGGGTCATCCTCAATACAATAATTCTTTTCCAAATAATCAAAGGTCATACGTTGCTCCACCGTTTAGACAACAAGGAGGTCCGTATCCGAATCAAAGCAACCCTCCTTACAATAACCTGAATAGGAGGCATGAGAATTTTTCGTATTCCAATCCTAAGGGGGCAATTCAATTGCCACCCGGGATTGATCTGGGGTCTAAGCCGCCTAATAATGAGGGTAAGGGGAGCATTGAAGACACCTTGACATTGATTTTGAAAAAGATGGACAATTTTGAAGTGGAATTTAGAAAGATGAACAGTGAAATGAACAAAAGGGTTGATTACTTGTACACTTCACAAGGAAATCAAATTAAGAGCTTGGAATATCAACTTGGGCAAATTGCTTCGTCCTTAAGTCCACAAGTTAACAAAGGTAAATTTCCTTCTACCACCGAAATTAATCCTCGTGAGCATTGTAATTCAATTATATGTGTGGAGGTTGCAAAGGAGGTTGGAGGGAATGATCCTTTAAAATTATTTCATGACGAGATAGTGGAGGAAGTATTTTGTTGTGAGAATGTGAAATTGGTGAAGAGTGATGAGAAAGTCTTGGGGTAGAAGAGAAAAAGAAAGGGAAAGTTAAAATAGGGGGTGAGGAAAGAAAGGTCGAAGAAGGGTTTGTGGTTGGGAAAGAAAAGGTGGAAGTTTCTTGATTTGTTCACAAAGATGTATGCTAATATGCCTTTCAAAGAGGCTATTGAGAAAATGCCGACGTATACAAGATTCTTGAAGGATCTCATGTCAAAGAAGAGGAAAAAGGAGCCCGATATTGTCAAACTCACTCAAGAGAGTAGCAAACTTATCATGAAGCATCTTCCTAAAAAACTCAAAGATCCGGGTAGCTTTATGTTGGATTGTCATGTTGAAGGAAGCAAGAGTATTAAGGCATTATGTGATCTTGGGGATAGTGTGAATGTTATGCCTTTATCGATAGCTTAAAGGCTTGGCTTGAAAGATATGAAGCCCATGTCTAGTGATCTTTATATGGCGGACAATTCAAAGGTGCAACCTAGAGGGATTTTGGAAGATGTGATAGTTCAAATTGGTAAGTTCTTGTACCCGATTGATTTTTTTATCTTAGATGTAAAGGAGGACAAGTTTACTCCTCTAATTCTTGGGAGACCTTTCCTTGCGACTTCGGATGATTTGATAAATATTCAAAAAGGTGAGGTTACCTTGAGGATGAATGATGAGAGAAATACTTTCTCTATCTATGATTCTTCAACGAGTTCCCCAAGAAGTGAGGGCGAAAATGCTAGCAAGGTTATGAGAACTTGTGATCTTGAGAGTGAAGTGAATGAAGAAATTCTTTTTGAAAAGAGGAAAAAGGTGAATGAAGATAAGGGGGTAAAACAAGTTGTGAAGAAAGTGGTGAAGAAGGGATGTTTTTGGAGAAGGAAATTGAGTGATGTAAGTCACTCAACCCTTATTGATTTTGATGTTACTTGAGCTTTATAGCGTCCGGCTAGGGGACGTTAAATCCAAGTGCTAGGTGGGAGGCAACCCACCCTAATATCCTTTTTCGTATCCTTCATTTTTGTTGTTGTGTTAGTTTTGCTTTTTGATTTTAGGGATAGAAGCTTGAATGCCATTTAGCCTATTGATGTTGTGCATTGATTGCTCATTGTGGATTTTGTGCTATTGTGTGCAAGAATAGAATTGAGGAGCATATTTTGCTTAAGGTTTTGAGAAATTCTTGGTTTAAGAGTTGATATTTTGTGTGAATGGTTTATTGAGCTTAAATTTCTTGATTAATCACTCTTTCCAAACTTTATTAGGATTCTTGATCCGAAAAAGTTTGGGGGGGGTGTGATTCGTGATTAATGTTTCAATTAATTGCTCATTTTCATGATTAAATTGATGATGTTCAATGACCATTTACGTTTTATGAGGAGTGTTAAGTTGTGTTGTGTAGGAAAATGGAAGAAAATTGCTTGAAAAATGTGTAAAGGGATGAAAAATTTGAAGTGGTGCAAAAAGGCTAGGATTCGTGCACCCATAGGCCAAGATTCAGGCACCCATAGCTATCAATTCGTGCAGGCATCCTCTAGTTCGGGCGACGAGCCACCACACGAATGCAAAGAGGTGGTCGCACGAGTCCGATTCGTGTGGCTATAGGCATCGATTCGTGTGGTGCCTTGCAACTTCTGGTTTGACCATTTTTGGTCCAACTTTGATCACACTTCCCTAGGTTTGCCCACTCACTCTTTATACTCATTTCCCACTTATTTCACACACAAACACACACTTCTCACTTCACTCTTGCACTCTATTCTCTCTCAAAACCAAGAAGAAGAAGGTAGAGGAAAATTTTCATCTCTCAATCTCTTCAATTTTTTTTTCATCAATTCCTTCCAAAGGTATGTTCAACTAACTCTCCTCTTTCTATTTCTTGCAATTTTATTGAAATTCCATGGTAGCATTGTCTAGAATTAGAAATTTAAATTCTAGGGTTCTTGAGCTTAAATTGGGGATTTTTTATTCTAGTTTATTTTTGAGCAATTGATGATGGAATAATGCTTTATTGTTGATGGGTAATCCATTGGGAACCCAATTGCATGCTAATTTTGTGAATTTTGGGTTTAATTGAGGATTGAAATTTTGGGGGGTAGGCATAGTGATGAATTTTGGGAAATTTTATGCTAAATTTGGATTGTCATGATATTGTTGTGCTAATTGTTAATGGGTATGAGTATATTGATGCTAGGATGAGTTAATGATGTTAATTCACCTATGATTTTTGCTTATTTGAGATTTTATTGATATTTTACATTAGCATGACTATGATTTGCATGATTTCCCTTGATTCTAGAATAAGACCCATTATGTTCAATCTGTTTTATTTGGTGAAAGAAGTTGATTAGGACTTGAGTTTAATTGATCTTCTCTTGCTCATGCCTAGTATTCTTCTAGGAAGAGTTGGATGGTTGAACTTTATGTTCATATATCTTGCTCATGCTTAATACTTTTGTAGGCCATGCCTAAGAAAGGTAAGAATATTGCCTTGAGCTCAAGAGGGTATGAAGGCCAAAATGAGAATGAGAATGATGTTGGGTTAGAGGAGGAATGCTATGAAATCTGCAATATCAAACCTTCAACGTTTGGAATCTTCTTTGGAGTTAATGTGGGTTTTTACGTCAAATTCGGGAGATTTGTCAATATGGAGTTTCACAGGGCAAGATATTTTCTAAAGGAGACCACTAAGTTCCTACATTTTGGGAACGATGTTGAGGATCTTTTTAATAATGTGGGATGGAGTGGATTGTTGAACGTCCACAACAACTCGTACAAGAAGCTGAATATCGAGTTTCTCAGTACCTTTCAAGTCAAGAAGGAAAGTGGTATTCCTACTAGAATCTATTTTCAGATTGACAACAAAGCCCACTCATTGACCATGCAAGAGGTAAACCGAATCTTCAGTTGTGAAGAAGATGCTCCACCTTTTAACTTTTACAACAAGGGAAGGTTTGTGCAAGATCAAGCATTGTGTAGAGCAATTGCTAATGATGATGATATAGTGTTCAGAGCCCAACACTCAAAAGCAACTCAAATTGCTAATCAAATTTTCACTTATGTACAAAAGACCCTAGCAAATACAGTTTTTGCTAGGAAAGACACAGAGAAAGTGCTCCATGAGGAACTTTTCATTCTCTACTCAATGACCACTGGTTTGAAGGCTAACTTTGGAGCCTATTTTTGAATGAATTTATCCCATCTTTACTCTGAAGGAGATTGCGTGTTTGGAGGAATGATCGACCATTTAGCGAGGAAAGTTGGATAGGAGCCTAGTGAAATTGGGAAAGAGTGCCTATATCTTGATCCACACTACTTGTTGAGATCCAATATTCTTACAAAGAAAGGAAACACTCATTGTATCATTGGCTTACCATATGTGGAATGGCCATTTCCACTGGTGGATTATGAAATTCTTCACTATAAAGAATGGAGTGAATTGGAGATTGTGCAGCTCGTTACATTTTGAGATTGCTATGAAGTTCCATGAAGGTAAGCATAAGGTGAGAAGACCAAGGGGAAAGAGTAACTCGAGAGAAGGGTCTAATGACGAGCAAGTAGGAGAAGATGAGGAGGATAGCAAAAGGAATGTTGATGATTGGAGCAAAGAGTTTCAATCTCTTGCAACTGATTTTTCCATTCTCAGACATGAGGTGAATACCCTGAGGGAAAGTCAGATTGCCCTTCGTTCTGACGTGACAGCGATCCGTGCTGATGTATCCACCATGAGCACCAATATGAAAGAACTCCTCGACGCACAAAGGGCTATGATGCAGTGGCACATCAGCGAGCGACACTTCACTCATCCTCGTTGTCCTCCTTTGTGAAGTGATGATTTCTATCTAACTTCATAAGGAAGGGTAACTCATTCTATTATCCTATCTTGCTTCTATCTCGAATTCGTAGTTTAATTTGGTTTGTAGTGATATTGTTATTGATGATTGTGGTACTTTTAGGTAGTTTTATCTTGGTATTTGCTTTGTGATGGATTATTGATGACTTTGATCTTATTTCTTATGATGCTTATGAGTTTGAGCTTTATTATTGTGCATTGCTTGTTCTTAACTCCACTTTTTTGCCAAACTTTATAGACCCTTGGTCCAAAAAAGTTTAGGGGTGTGTGATCGTTTTGCCATTCTCTTCGCAATGCTATTCTTATATTGATTTTTAGTGCTATGATGATGTTTTAGACCATATGCTTTTGGTGAGGCATTGCTTTGCTTGTTATTTTTGGCCATATTGTTGTTTGCTTTGAGTAGTGAATGCATGAGATATGTTTATTGTTGTGCGGATGAGTTGAAAGTCATGATTAGTATAGTGGATTTATTGCTTGATTCTTGTCTTATCTTTGATACTTTTGATTTCATGATTCTTGAAATTTCATTGATATGAGCATTTTTGATATGATATGAGTCTTGATCACCCATTACCCGTGAGATTTGAGCCAATTTTGCCCGTTTCAATCTTGAATGGATGATATTTTTTTATTTGAGTTCCACACATGTGCATTATACTCTAGAACTTGACTTTAGTCTTATTTGAGGATACAATAGATAATGATTTCACAAGAGATGATACGAGGCGTTTTCTTTCATCTATATTGAGCCACTTAGCCCTATGAGCCTACCATTGATATTGATATCCTTTGCTCACCATGTTGTGCCTATTAATCCGTTCATTTGGCTAACCACACTTTAAGCCATTTTTCTACCTTTTTGGAACTCTCTTGTCCTTATGATTAGTAGAGTGAAAAGAAGGAAGGAAGATTGGTGATATGATGAAGAAATTGGTGGCCAATGTGGAAAGAAATTCTATGCATGGATTGTTATGAAAAGAAGGTTCAGAGGCAAGTGCTTGCAAGAAATTGAAAAAGGTTGACTTTTTGAAAAATTGTGGTCAAGTTTGAATCTAGTGTTGTGAGTATGTTCACAATTTTGCAAAAAGGGAAGAATGATTCTTTGAAGTGTGATTTTGAAGGAGCATGAAGAGATTGCTATTTGCATGAAGAGGTGAATGATCTCTACTTTGATTCCTTCTATGCTTTACTAATCATACTTAGTCACTTTTACCCATATGTTCCTTCCCTACAAAAGAGCCAACACTACAACCTTTAAAAGTCCTCATTGATGTGTGATTGATTTGTCATTACAGGCGGTGGAGAATGTAGACTTGAGCCAAGCTTATGGTATTATGTGTATGTCGTGTGATGTATGAGAGAGCCTAAATACTTGAGGGTTGAGTGAAACACCTATCTTGTGAGGATCATGACTCATTGACTTGATATTGTGCTAATTGATTTGATTTTGATAGTTAAGTGGATGATATTGTATCTTAGATTTGCTAGACATTGAGTGATGATGCTATGGCATTGATCTTGTTCTTGATGCTTCATACATACAATTATTCCCCTATCTTATCGCTTCGTTGTTCGAGGTCGAGCAACAATCTAGTTTGGGGGTGTGATTAGGGTCATAATTGCATGTTTTTATATCCATTTCGATATGGTTTTGATGTGCTTATGTTCACATTTGACCCTCAAATGCTATACTTTGTGCATTTAACCCTTTTTGGCTTGAAAGTTGTGTATTGTAGTGAAAACAAGTAAAATCGGCAAAAGACGAGCAAGTTCATAAAAGTCCAGAAATTGTGAGTTGATCCAATAGAGGCAAATGATATACCATGTCAAAGAGTTCTAAGGGAGGGTCGGAACCGAAAAAGAATCGAGTCAATCAGAGCTCTAGAACTCAAGATATGAAGAAAACAAGGAAGTCGAGGATCGATCGGACGAGTCGAAGCTGGGCTTGTGCGCAACCAAGCTTGGGCTCGTACGACCAAAAGCCCAGATTCGTGTGAAGGATCTCTGGTTCGGGCGAGGTTGGACCGCACGAGTGCTCACACGAGCCAGACTCGTGTGCTTATAGGCATCGATTTGTGTGGATGCTCGGACAGGCATGTTCAATGGAAATGTGTCCTCACGCAAAAACCTCTAGAACCTTACTCAAGTGCTCCTCATGTTGCTCCTTACTCCGTGAATAGATTAGAATGTCATCAATGAACACTATGACGAACCGATCTAAGAAAGGGTGAAAGACACGGTTCATCAAGTCCATGAAGATAACTGGTGCGTTGCTCAAACTGAACGGCATCACTACGAACTCGTAATGCCCATAGCGTGTGCAAAAAGTGGTCTTCGCTCTATCTCCTTCCTTGATCTTCAATTGATGATAGCCCGATCTCAAGTCAACTTTTGAGAACACACTCACTCCTTTTAGTTGATCGAACAAGTTTTCAATTCTAGGCAATGGGTACTTATTCTTTATCGTGAGCCGATTGAGCTCTCGATAGTCGATGCACATCCTCCACGATCCGTCCTTCTTCTTGACGAATAAAACTGGCGCTCCCCAAGGTGAAACACTTGGTTAGATGAATTTCTTATCCAACAAGTCTTGCAATTGCATCTTCAACTCCTCGAGTTCCCTTGGCGCCATTCTATAGAGTGCTTTCGAAATAGGGGCAGCTCCCGGCACAAGATCGATCGTAAATTCCACTTGTCGGTCGGGTGGAATTCCGGGTAACTCCTCGGGAAACACGTCAATGAACTCGTTAACAACAGCAACGTCTTCAATGTTCACCTCCTTCGCATTTGTGCCCATAACATGGATAAGGTATCCTTCACATCCTTCCTCTTGGAGTAATTCAATGGCTTACGTCACGGTGACGATCAAATTATGTGTACTCGGTCTGGAACCAAAGTACGTCAACTCCTCTCCACTTGGCAACTTGAGCATCACTTCCCTCTTTTCACAATCGATAGTGGCGTGATGCTTAGCTAACCAATCCATGCCAAGAATGACATCGAATTGTCCCATCTCGATAACGTGTAACTCTCCCTCAAGACTCCTCCCACAAATTTCAAGTTTCGCACTCGACACAACCTTACTCGTAAAAACAACCTTACCCGAAGGGATACTAACTTCTAAGGGACTAACACTAACATCTAACTCACAACCAATCCTCAAACAACAACTAAGCAAGATAAAAGAATGCGTAGCTCCGGTATCGAACAAAGCAGTTATTGGTACCAAATTCAAAGTTAGCATACCTTGCAAAGTCTCCGAAGGAGATTGATACTCACTCGGCTCTCCCGTAAGTGAAAACACTCGTGCCCTAGGTGGTAGTGGACACTCGTGCGCCTTGTGTCCCGGCTTACGGCAATAAAAACAAATATCCTTCCCAACGAGGCACTCTCCTACGTGATTCTTCCCACACTTAAAACAAGTCGTGCTCGCCACTTGATTCCCTTGCTTGGGCTTAAAGCCTTGAGTTGCTCATTGTCCACTATTAACAAACATCCTTGCTCCGCCGGATTGATCCCATTTCCTCTTATTATCACATGACCTCCTATCCGCATCCTCCTTCAAACAAGCTGCCATCTGCTCGGCCCTCTCAAGTGCTTCGGAAAAAGTTAGGTTGCCTAAAGCTAGTAGAACGTGCTGAATTTCAGTCCTAAGCCCTTTAATAAATGAACCCCAAGGCTGCAACATGGGAGGAGTTAAGTTCACAATTCCTAAAGAAGTTCTACCCTCCGTAAAAAATGCTCAAGGCAAGAGAAGAAATCATGAACTTTCGTTAAAAGGCAAGAGAGACTATTTCTAGTGCTTGGGAAAGATATCAAACCTTACTCTTGGCTTGTCCACAACATGGTTTGAGAGACGAGGATATTCTTTTGACATTTTTAATAGGCCTTCATGAAGGGGATAAGAATTATTTGAACTCATGTGCCGGGGGGTAGGTTTGGACAAGAACGGTTCGCCAAGTGAATGAGATCATTGAAAACATTGCAGCCAATGATGCTTTTCAAAGAGAAGCGAGTGTTGGAACGGGTGACCGAGTATCTCTACTTGAGGAAAACATGAAGAACATGATGCTCATGATATATGAAGGACAAAATGAAAACCAAACCACTACTATAATGTAAGTGAATGTAGTTGAAAATGTGCCTTCTCCTACACCTTCTACCCAAGATGAGGTGAGGTATATGGGGTGACCCCAATAAAATAACTCATTTCCTAGCAGTCAAAGGCCCTACATTACTCCGCCCTTTCGACAACAAGGATGTTCTTATCCTAATCAAAGCAATCCGCCCTACAACCCAAATCGGAGGCACGAAAACTTTTTCTATTCAAATCCTAAGGGAGCAATCCAATTGCCTCTGGGGATTGATGCAATTGCCACCAAAAAATGAGGGAAGGGGAAGCACGGATGACACATTGGCACTTATCTTGAAGAAGATGGAGAATATGAGAGTGGAGAATGAAAGACGACATGATGAGACTAATAGGAAGTTCGATGATTTGTACAAATCTAAAAGGAATCAAATCAAGAGTCTCGAATTTCAAATGGGACAACTTGCTACTTCAATGAGTCCTCATGTCAACAAAGGTAAGTTTCCTTAAAAAACTGAACCTAATCATAGAGAGCATTGTAATGCTATTGCTACTTGTGTTGAGTTGAAAGGTGAGGTCGTGAAGAGTTGTGCTATAGAGAGTTTCCATGATGAGTTGGTGAAAGAGGCTATGTGTAGCAAGGGGGTAGATCGGTTTGTGAAAAATGATGAGAGAAGAATGGGGGTAGTCGAGAGGATAGAGAAGAAAGATGAGAGA
>JAPKLY010002713.1:0-22805 GCA_026898435.1 Prunella vulgaris | reverse complement strand
TGGATTTTTTTAAGAGTCCCCCAATCACAACTATTGACAAAGGAAGCCCTCTGCAATTTTTGGCAATCTCCTTTCCAATGTTCTCCAATTCTACAGGGCAATCTAACTCTTTGCCAAACACAGTTTGGCAGAGTAGTCTCCAACTCTTATCCTCGTCAAGAAATTTGATTCTAAACACATGAGAACCACTTAACTCAAAAGCCAGGTTTGAAAGTCGAGTGGTTATCATGATTCTACTTCCATTGTTATTATCAGGAAAAGAAAACCTAACTTTATCCAAAGCCTCAGCACTCCATATGTCATCCATTACAATCAAATACCTCCTACCCTACAACCTTTTGTGCACTCTTTCTCCTAATTCAGCATCATCCATCTCACTCCCTAGATAAAATTTGTGAAAGAATTTGTCTCCTACTATACGTTTGAGAAATTGTGGCCCAAGCAAGAATATCAAAGTGTTGGACAATAAGTTGATGCGAGTAAATATTTGAAGCAAAGGTAGTCTTACCGATTCCACCCATTCCATCAATTGAGATGATTTGGAGGTTCGATTGTTGCCCGGAGAGCTGATCCAAGACTTCGATGATTAAGGCATCATCAAAACCCTCCACGGTGCTGCTCTGCTTCGAGGAAGCTGAAACTGAAGAATGTCTAGGGTTTTGATCATCGTATTGTTGGGCTCCCGTATTCTTATCTTTAATCATTATCTCCGTCGCCTCTTTCTTGATCAGATCCATGTCTTGTATCGCTCTCTCTAAACCTTGACTCAAGAGAAGGGTACTTATTTTTGATTCAGTTGCAGGGATGGAGAGGCTCTCCGACGAGCCTTGTTCAATGTCTTCTAATGTCAGATCCAGCCTTGTGGATTCTGAATTATTAACTATATGGTTTTCAATTACATCTTCTGCTGCATAAGCTGCATCAGCTATCTGCCTCCCCAAGTCGTCGTCCTCGATGCTGGAATGACGTTCCAGAAAATTTAGCAAGAAAGTGAGGTTTTGGGTGAGGGAGTGAAGCTGATGTTGGTCAAGAGAAATAGGAGGGCGAGGGTGATTCTTGATCTGATTTAGGGTGTGGGATAGAGAAAGCAAAGCTGCATTAAGCAGCCATTTTCTCAAAAAAGGCTCTATTTTTCTGTCACTAAAAGTTGCAGAACAAGTATGGAGGCAATAATGTAAGTGGGAAAGAAGTCAAAAACAGAGAGTATGCAGTGAGTACTAAATATTAGTTCAAAACATCTTTCCACAAAAATTATTTTCTAAGAACGAAAACCAATATGCACCATGTCTTCTTCCTTGATATTTACAATGTAAGTTGCAAGTTTCTGCAAACTTTTGCACCAAACCACACATGCGCGTGCCTCGCTCCCAAAATTTCGAATTGGACTAACCAAATTAGGCCTCGAATATGGGCCAATCCAATGCGAAATCGGACCAATCATATAAATAGGACAATGCAGCCTCAAGCTTTTAGTTTTAGTTTCTTCTGCAATCATCTTAGAATCATTTCAACTCTAGACTCCTTTAGTTCGCCCGAGCTTTGTACTTAGTGGTGCTAATCATAGAGACGAAATCGTTTTACCTTTAGACTTTAGAGACATTGTGTATATTTTGTGAAAACTAGCAGGGACGTATATCTTGCAAAAAAGTTTTTTACTTTGACTCGATTTCTTCACTACCTTTAATTCTTTCTATATTTCAGTACTTCAATCCGCGTTTAAAACACCATTGGTGTAGTATGAATATAATCCACTATATATATGGCTTTCAGTTGCATCATAAATCTCCTTTCTTCTGCATGTGTGGAGGCAATGCAAGTGGGAAAGCACTAATGGGAACAACTATACAAAGCACCTTTCCACAAGGTAGCAATTTTATAGTGTAAGTTGTAGTGTTCTTAAAAGTTTGAATGTATCTGTTGATAGAATTTTATCAATCGATGTTTGTTTATGTGGCTTTACAACGAATTAATTCTACCAAACAATAATCTTGTGATTTTATGTTCTTAGGGAGGGAGAGAGTTTAGAGAGAGAAATATTGCAGTAGGGATTGTATTCATTGTGTGAAAATGTGTGAGAATCCTTTAGTAGTTACAAGAGAGGTCTTATTTATAGGTATGCGGGTGCGAAACGGCACCTTACGAGCCTATTTGGCTTCCGGTGTTGACAAAGGTCCTTAACCTTCGTCCTGGTCCCTTACCCTGCTCCCTACATCGTGCCTCATCCTACTATAATGCCTTAGACTAGATGGGCCTCATTAAAAACCTCGCCGTAAACCACCCTTGTGGATAAACCGGACGGAGGGAAAAAGAGCGCACCATCGGGGTCCTATCGACTAACAGGCGAGCTCATGGGCGAGCCCCGAAGTGAACACTCGGGCGAGCTCAGAGATGAGCACCTAGGCAAGCTCCGACGCCTTGGTGCCTGGAGGTGCGCTTGGCACTCTGGCGAGCTCACGGGCGACCTCCTAAGTGATATCTTGATTCTTCTAATTTGCCTCGGGTAGCTCGCCCATCAACAATTGCCCCCAGCTCGCCTTCATCATGACTCATGACATGTGTAGGCGAGCTAGCATGCGAACTCTCGGGCGAGCTCCTGCAAGGCGATCTCTCGAGTCGAAATGGGCGGAATCCGAGGCGTCACGTACGTCTTTATAAGTGTCGTTTCCCGCGCCCCAAAATAATAACTTTTCAAATTCTTTGCAAAAAGGTCCCTGGTCTTTCGGGAAATTCGAGCTCGCGTCCCACATCTATAAATAGCCGAAACTAAGGTAATTCCTCACTTTGCTTCTTCATTTTTCAAAGCGCATTTCTGGCGATCGTATCTCCGCTCCCGACGTGTCTCCGAGCATCCCTCAAGGTAGAAGTTCGGATTTTTCTTCTTTCTTGTTTCAAATTCTTTTCGTTGAAAACCGAAATTTTCCGGCGACGCCTATACCATGTCTGAGAATTCTTCGAGCCGCACCCCTCCGAATCGTGATTTGGGAAAAGAACTAATGACTGATGATTCTCCAAACCCCCAAGCGGCACATGTGATCATCTCCTCGGGCTCTGGGGCGAGCTCTGGAACTCCTTCGGACAATGGCGAGCTCCTGGGGTCGGTTCGTTCTGACCCCGGCGAGCGGGCTGCCAATTCTGGCGAACAGTCCCCAATCCGCGAACTCTGGGATTACTCCGAGCGAGCTTCGGGAGGAGCCATGGCCCCGGATGAAGAAGAGGTCGCCGAGACCGAAACCCAGGAGGAGGTTGTCTGGGTTGGGGCCGGCGACATTTCTAGCGAGCTAGCCCGCGAGGTCGACGAAGAGGTCCGCGAGGATACGGGGATGGAGGTCACTTATGAATATCTCTGTTTTATCGACTTTCTCTTTCCCAAACTTTCAGAACATCAAATCCCCGCCGAGGTCTTGAATGACTTCGACTGGAACGAATATGTGAGAGCCCACGGGGCGAGCTTCCCCATACCCCGGCGAGCTCCGATCCGAAAGGCCGCTGGCAAATCCGACCTCAAAGCAAACGGGGTGGAGAGCATCGTCAGCGAGTTTGCCCTCCCGGATATTTGGAGGCGGTTCCATATCCCGTTGGATATATTTATGTATGCCGCTGAGGAGAATGAACGAGCCGACCTCCCCCTTGCCGGACTTACAGCCATCAATTATCACACCCTAAAGGCCGGGCTCACCCTGCCCCTTCACCCCATCATCGGGCAGTTTCTGGCGGACACGGGCCTCACCATTACGCAGCTTACTTTGAACGCATGGAGTAACCTGTTGGCAGCTCTGACCGTTCTCGACCTTGAGGGCTATGAAAATCGACTAAGTACGGCAGAAATTAACGAGCTTTTCAATGTGATCCGGCAGGTTAGGGAGGGGAAAGGATATTATTCTTTCCAAGCTCGCCCGGGGGGTAAATTCTTGGGCGACCTCCCCAATAAAATCCGGGACTGGAAGGAGCAGTTCTTCTTTATCGGGGGAGATTGGCGGGCTTCTAATGGTCGTGGAGGGCGCATCCCTACTCCCGAGACTTAGGGAGAGGCGAGCTGTAGGTGGCGTACCTTAGTGTGTGTGCGTCGGATTAGATTACTGACATAATCTATCTTTTTGCAGGTTTGAAGCGCCACAGGTCGAGCCGCGGGAAGCCGGAGATTTCAATTGGCTTCGAGTTTGTTCGGACAGTGTGTTGTTTGCGAGAAAAGAAAGATCGTGAGATCGAACATTTGTGCCAACATCATTGTCGCAGGCTCGCCGGCCTCATCACCTCGCCACACCACCTCGCTGCTCAAGGTTTTAAACTTTTCCATTCAGAAGTTCCCACAGCTCGCTGCCTCATACGTTGAGATCACCGGACTTATTTATTATTTACCATGCAGGTGTAGGTCCCGCTGCCGAGCTCCCGCCCATTGAAGTTCCTGAAACCTATCACTTCTTAGCCCGGCAGCTGAGGATGGGTAAACCTCATCCGGGAAGGGAAGGTATCCCTTCGGGGGCCGTCTTGGACGCGACGAAGAAACTAGAGCTCGCCAAGGCCGCTGACAAGGCTGGGGGCTCTGGCTCTCAAAGGACCTCGGTGCCTCCCCCACCAAAGGAGAAGGTTGCCGGCCCAAAAAAAGGGGCGGGTCGAGGTTCAAATCCTGAACAGGGCACCCAGCCCCCTCCGCCTCACCAGACAAAGCGAACTCTCCACCGGGGGGATGACTCGCGGGTTAGTGAAGAAGAAACTCGCCTCGCAAAGCGAGTTAGGACTGAGGGCGGCTCCGTTGAGCATAGCGGCCGGGGAGGCTCCGGATCAACTCAAGCAGGGTCAGGGCGAGCTCTCATGACTCAAACTTCACAAGCGCCTCCAACTCCTCAGAGTGCGCCCTCGCCGTCTCCCTATAGGGTTCCTATCCGGGATGATACCCTTCTCGGGCTCAACCCTGATAGGTTCGGGTAAGTGGACGACCTCTTTTGAAGTTGGAAGCCATTGTGATTTTCCAGATTTGTGCTAACTGATTTGAGTGTGTGTAGGTATACTCCCGCCGAGCTCCCGCAGTGACCTGAATCTCTCCACACTGCCGAGCGGTGCAAGGCCCTGAGCTCGTCGAGGGATCTTCCTGAGGGGTCAGCTCACCGGATATTCACTGAGGCCCCCAAGTACCTCTCCGGCTCGGAGCTCGCCATGATCGAGAGGCAAAAGCCCGCCGACAAGGTGAGGTTGGCGATGCACTATGCTTGTGCAGCAATGGCGGCGGCCCAGCTCGTCACCGATGAGATCGCCGCCACTGACAGAGCTCGCCACGACACGAAGAAAGCGCTCACTAAGGTGGGTGACGAGAGGAAAAAGGCTCTCGGGGAGCTCGCGAGGGCAGAAACCAAGGTGAAGGCCTCACTAGAGGCGGAGCGGCTCGCCGTCAAAAAAGCTGAGAAACTCCAAGCCGACCTCCGCCAGCAACAGGCCGAGCTCGAGGAAGCTCGCCGAACACTTGCTTCCCGAGACGAGGAGCTCGCCCTGACCCGAGTTGAGGTAGGGCTCCTTCGGGACCAGAGCCGGGGAAATTCAGAGGAGTGCCAGAGGTTGCGGGACGAGGTCGCCGCCAAGGCCCTAGAGATCGCCAAGCTGAAAAGTCGCTCCGATGTCGCCATCACACCTGAGGCATTGGAGCTCGCCGAGGTTGTCGCCACTGACAAGGGCTTCGTGCTATGTTTTGCTGAAGTTATCCGCTTCTTCCAATGGGCGCGGATCAATAATGATAGTGAGTGGGAAGCCCTTGTCAGCGAGTTCGAAGACTGCCTGGAGAAGTCCACGATCCCCCCCGGCACAGAGCTAAACATCGGGGACCTTGCGGGCTATGAGATCAATCTTGACGCTGCTCGTCAAAAATTCAACATCATCCAGACGAAGCAGGTCTTGACTGCCGACCTTGCCCGGGAGGCTGGGGATGCCGAGGGGGATGCTGGAGGTGAGGTCCCGCCGACATTGGAGCAAATGTAAGAGGCCTTTGGGGACGCGATGATCAACATAAGCGAGCTCGACACCAGCGGACTCTCTGGGAACATCACTACGGATGTCGAGCTTGCCCTTCCCATCAGCCAGGTCGCCCCAGCTCCAGAGGTCGCTGATCCCGAACCCTAGACTGACCTTTCTGTTGCTCTCGTAGTTCAGTTTTAGTAGGTCGCCGGGTTACGGAGCTCGCCCAGAAGGAGCTCCGTTTTTGTAGCTTTTGCTTTTTGTTTAAGTAGATTTAGCTCGCCGGGCACGTGCAGCTCGTCCAGAAGGAGCTTTTTGCAGTTCAAAGATGGCCAGCTGGTCGGCCTTTGTGGCCAGCATCGCTACTCATACTTAGGATTTTTTCAAGTATATTTTTTACTTGAAAATTTCTTAAGTATCTTTTGAATATAAGTCGAGCATTTTTTGTCCAACTTTTGTTGTTTACGTCCTTGCGCTTTTACGTTATAATTTTTTTAAATAGCTCGTTCTTGTTTATTTTCCCGGTACACAATTGTTCGTCTTATTCTACTTTGAGAAGCGAATTGTTCGTTTTAAGTCACTTACGACTACGAATTGTACCTCTGTTTTGAGAGTGCGTGTTCTTCGTCTTATGCCACTTAGGGCCGCAAATTGTTCGTCTTAGACCACTTAGGGCGGCGAACTGCACTTCGATTGATTCACGTTGGGCCATTGGGTTTCATGAACCTTGCCTTAGACGTTTTTTTTATCTTTTTCGCAAATTTTTCTAAGTTATGGCAGTAGGTGCTTAGCAACCCTTTAAAAAGGGTACCTTCGTGACCTTGGGCGCTTTGGCCTTTGCCTTCGAGCTATTTAATTACAACGCTTGGGACCTTGGTCCTCACGCATTGCGGATTTATGAGTACGTGGGCGAGCTGGGCTTGGCGAGCTCCCTGGAGCAGTGGGCGACCTGGTGCAGCTCGCCTGGTTGGAGAGCTGCACAGGTCCAAACACTTGGAATTTTTCTGACTTTTTATAGCAGCGTAATTTACATTGGTTGCCATCGACATTTTTGATGCAAACCTTCGACTAGTCTATTACAGGATCCTAGTCTATTGGTAGAACTTTTTTAGATGTGCCGCGCTCCATGTGTATGACGAAGTTTTGCCTTCCGCGTCTTCTAGGTCATAAGTACCGTTTGGCCAGGCTGCGGTGACCCGGAACGGTCCTTCCCAGTTTGAACCGAATACACCCGGTGGGGCCATCAATTTCTTTTTTAACACCAGGTCTCCGACCTTGAATTTTCGGTCTCGGACCTGAGAGTTGTAATACTTTTCTGCTCTGCACTTGTAGGTGGCGTTCTTCATTTCTGACGAAGCTCTGGTTTCTTCGATAAGATCCTTCTCTACTGCCAGGGCTTCATCATTCTTCTCTTCATCATACCCCACCACCTTCCAAGTCTTGTTCTGGACTTCAATCGGGACTACGGCTTCAGTCCCGAAGGCTAGGGCAAATGGGGTCTCCCCGGTGCTGGCCCTATAGGAAGTTCTATAAGACCATAGGACCTCCGGGAGTTCGTCTGCCCAGCTCCCTTTCTTTTCTTCGAGGCGGAGCTTCAATATGTGTTTCAGAATCTTGTTCACCGCCTCGACCTGGCCGTTCGACTGGGGACGATATGGAGTTGAGTAATGCTTCTTGATGTTCCATGAACTGCAGAAGTCCCTCAACTTCTGTCCGTCGAACTGCCTTCCATTATCAGTGATGATCGACTGCGGAAGCCCGAATCTGCAGATCAGGTTCTTCCATATGAAGTTGATCATCCTCTCTTGGGTTATTGTTGTGAGAGCTTCGGCCTCAGCCCACTTAGTGTAGTAGTCTACTGCTACAACAACGAACTTTACACCGCCTCTACCAGGTGAAAATGGGCCGATCAAGTCGATTCCCCATTTTGCGAAAGGCCACGGGCTGAAAACTGACTTCAATTGGTTAGCTGAGGACTGGATGTTCGGTGCAAAAAGTTGGCACTTTCTGCACCTTCGAGCGAAGCTGATGGCATCTTTGCGAAGAGTGGGCCAGTAGTAGCCCTGCTTGATCGTCTTGTATGCCAATGCTTGCCCCCCAGCGTGACTCCCACAAATCCCTTCGTGAATTTCTTCTAACACTTCGGACCCCTGCTTCTTAGTTAGACACTTGAGTAGGGGTAGAGAGAATCCACGTTTATAGAGTTGGCCATCCAGTAGCGTATATCTGGCAGCTTGCTTTGCTAGCTGGCTGGCTTCCCAGGTGTCTACGGGGGTTGTTCCGTCTGTCAAATATTTTTGGATTGGGGTGCACCAATCTTCACCATCTTCGCTATCCCCTGCCCCCACTCGAGGTTTGATTTACCTTGTAATCGGACGTCGAGGGGTTTTTCAGTGTGGTGATCACAACCTCCGTGAATTTGGCTTCACCGTTGCTAGTAGCTAGCCGGGCTAGAGCATCTGCTTGTGTGTTTTCTAGCCGCGGTATCTGATTGATGTAAACCTGCGTAAACATCGAGATCAGATGTGCGGCTATCTTCTGGTAGGTCATCATCTGCTGGTCCTTTGCCTCGTATTCCCCCCGGACTTGGGATATTATTAGCTGGGAATCTCCGAAAACTTGAAGATTGGTTGCCCCCACAGCTAATGATAGCCTAAGTCCTGCTATCAACGCTTCATACTCCGCCTCGTTGTTGGTTGCTCGAAAGTCGAACCGGATTGCGGAGGTGAAGACTTATCTATCTGGGCTGATCAGGACCACGCCGGCGCCTGCTGCTACGCTGGTTGATGATCCGTCCACGTAGAGATACCACGGAACTATACGCCCCCTCGTCGGATCTTGTGGGAAATTTAGCTCGACGATGAAGTCGGCAAGTGCTTGTCCCTTGATCGCTGTTCGGGGTGCGTAGGTTATACCGTATTGGCTGATCTCTAGTGACCATTTCAGCAGGCGTCCGGCGGTGTCTGGGCGCTGTAGTATTTGACGTAGTGGGAACGTTGTCAGTACCTCTACCGGGTGGTCAAAGAAGTAAGGCCTCAATTTTCTAACACTCATTACTAGTGCGTAAGCCAGCTTCTCTGTTGGGGTGTACCGCAACTCAGCTTCGTGTAGGACTTGGCTCACATAGTACACTGGTAAGTGTGTTTTCGCCTCTTCTCGGACCAGGACGGAACTGATGGCCACCTCCGATGTGGCTAGGTACAGATACAGCTTCTCTCCAGGTATCGTCTTTGACAGGATCTGCGTATCTGCCAAGTACGTTTTGATGTCCTCGAAGGCTCGTTGGCATTCACTTGTCCAAACGATGTGGTTTTTGAGGTGGAGCTTGTTGGCTTTGGCAGCCTCTTTGTACCTCCGTGTGTTTGCCTTAATTGCCTCGAAGAACGGATGATTCCGGTCGCCGGACCTGGAGATGAATCTATTCAGGGCTGCCATGCACCCAGTCAGCCTCTGAATTTTTTGGACGGAATCGGGTATCTCCATCTCGATTATGCATTGGACCTGTGTTGGGTTGACCTCAATTCCACGTTGGCTAACTAGGTGTCCCAGGAACTTTCCGGAATGTACGCCGAAGCTGGTCTTTTTGGGGTTTAACTTCATGTTGTAGTGGCGCAGTATGTCGAAGGTCTGTTTTAGGTGGTCCAGGTGGTCCTCCTTTCTCAAACTCTTGACAACTATGTCATCCACGTACACTTCCATGGATTCGCCAATGTGTTGGTCAAACATTTTGTTCACCAATCTTTGGTAGGTGGCTCCGACGTTGACGAGTCTGAATGGCATCCTTTCCCAGCAATACATATTCTTGTTGGTGTAGAACGCCGTATATTCCTGGTCATTTGGGTGTAGAGCTATCTGGTGATAGCCCGCAAAAGCATCCATGAATGTCATCATCTCATGGCCTGCGGTGCTATCGACCAGCTGGTCGATGTGAGGTATAGTGGGAAGTTGTCCTTCGGGCATGCTTTGTTCAGATCCGTGAAGTCAATGCAGAGTCTCCACGTCCCATTGTGTTTCTTTACCAAGACGGGGTTCGCGACCCACTGTAGACACAATGCTTCTTTGATGAGTTTGTTGTCTAACAACTTCTCCACCTCAACAGTTAGAGCTGCGTACTTGTCTGGTCCATACTTCCTCCGCTTTTGGCGTACGGGTCTCCTCGTCGGATCTATGTTAAGTCTATGGCAAGCATGCTCCAACGGGATCCCCGTCATGTCTTCGTGGGACCAGGCAAACACGTCCAGGTTGGTCATTAAGAACAGCTCCATCCTCGAACGGTATGGTTCAGGTAACTCAGAACCAATGAAAAGTTCTAAGTCCCTTTCCGGGTCCACCGGGAGTGCCGTCAATTCTTCCATGGGGGTGGCTTTTCTCTTTTGATTTTTCCACCTCGGGTTGCTGATGAACTCGTCCCACTCCTCTTGTGACATCTGCACAGGCTCGTGACCTATGCGCGGTTCGAGGTCATTGGGTTGGCTTTCAGCTTTGGCGGGCTCATCAGCTGTGAGCACCTCCGGTGGTTTGTTAACTTGGGATGGTGCGGTGACTTGGGGAGTTGGGTCAACGTCCATTGGCGTTGGTTCTTGACCTCCCGCAGGTCCCCCATCTTGGGCTTCATCAACCACCTCCATGGGAGCAGGTTGCTGCTCCTGCGCAGGTACTGATCCCTGCGTAGGTCTCAACACTTGGGTTTCTTCCAAGTTCTCCATTGGTGTCGGTTGTGTGTCTTGCACAGGTCCAGTGCCTTGGTCGATTTCTGACAAATCGTCTACATCCATCATCTCAGTTTCGATCGAGATGACGTCTAGAATGTTTGGCCCGTCTGCAGGAATCTGTACGTCCTCTTCGAGGATGTGGACCTGTGTAACAGATTTCTTGACCCGGCTGTCTTTGATTTGAAGTAAACACTCTCGGGCCTTTTTCTGGTCACCTTTTATAGTTCCGGCACCTTTTGGAGTTGGGAATTTTAAACAGTAGTAGTAGGTCGAACACGCCACTTTGAATTCATTAATAAACGGGCGACCGAGGAACCCGTTGTAGGAGGACTATTGGTCGACAACTAGGAAATCTATGAGCCTAGTCAGTCTCCTTTCGGGATCCTCAGCCGATACAAGCTGGACGCTCAACCTGACACTACCTAGGGGGACGGTTATAGCTTCTCCGAACCCCACTATCCTAGCATTGCTAGGTTCCAGATACGACTCAAAATCACCTAAGGCATCTGACTTTTTTGTATTTTTGCACATTTTAGAACACAAGCAAATCTACCCAAAAGTGGATGGGTAATTGTAGTATTGCAAGTATACGACCAAGTAGTATCGACCTAGGATTTAGTGGTGTGATGGAGCCCCAAGATTATGTGTCGGCATGATACTATAGTGACGAGTCCGGGTTTGCAAGAAAAATAAACAAGCACAAATTAAACTAGAAAACAAATAAAACTATCAACTAACTTCCGAGAAGTGCAAGAGAGATGTATGCTTAGGATGTTTTCCTTATAATTTCGATCAATGTTTCTCACAATTTAACCATCTATCCTTTGCTATGTTTTAGGAATTTAACTAGAGGCTACCACTAAACATTTGAAGACCGATCCCTTTTGAGGCTTGGATGATCAAGCAACATGACAAGTTCCTAGGATAGTGAATTATAGAAAGGTTCAACACGGTTACTAATCCCTATAATTCCCCTCTCACTAAATACTCTAATCCTCGATAAAAGAACCTAGTGTCTATTATGGGTCGTCTAAGCCATCTACCCCCTCTCGGTGTAGTAGATTACTAGGAGAATCAAATTAATCAAACAAACATTTCTCAACAAAGCCAACAAAGTACACACCCAACTCTCATTGTAGCATATACCCATCAATTAAGAGTTACTCAATCCATTCAATTAATCTCATCAAGATAAACACCATAATAGAAGCAATAAATCAATCACATAGTAAATTCAAAACAATCAAACCATAATCACATCAATTTCCATCACAAATCCAACACCCAAAGCATAATAAGGTTAGCCCATGGCTAAAGACATCAAACCCAATTCAATACCAAAATAATAAACTAAGAACATCAAAATTAAACCACTAAAATTAAAGATAAAGGGTAGAGATCACCTCTAGAGTGTCAATACAACTTGTAATGCAACAATCCCTTGAATTCTAATAGAAATAACTAAGAAAAATGTAAACCCTAACTACTGTGTGTATTAGTGTGTGTAGAGGGTGGGGAGAGGAGCTCCCCCTCTTGTGGTGTTCAAGCCTTTTCTAACCCCTCTTTCTAAAATCTGAAAAATGAAATATATATAATGTGGGAGTAGGATTTAAGAAAAGAAATTTGCAATTAAAATCCTGAAATCCTGAAAAATTACATTTTTACCCCTCTGCCGAGTCAACTCGGGGTTGACTCAGGATGAACTCCGTCAACTCAGCGAGTCAACTCACTCTGACTCAAATAACACATGCACGGGTGGGTTGGATGTTGAGCACGGGTCGAGCTGAAGTTGGTCACCCGTGCATAATTCTTCGAATTAGTCTGTTCGGGATGTAATTTAAGACAAGGGTCGAGCTGAAATTGGGGACCCGTGCTCGATGATTTCTTCAAAAGGGTCGGGTCAGGTGTGGTGGAGCTCCGGGCTGTGAACGGGTCGAATTCCGGCAAGAAAATGGTGGAAGGGGTGGCTGTGGCGTGGTTTGGAGTCTTCCGGCGAAGAATAAAGAACAGCGGCGTGAAAAGGCTTCTCCGGCGAACATCTTCTTCTCCGGCGCCGTATGGCTGGGCTTCAGCTTCGAACTCCGGCGAGCAGGGCAGCGTCGATTCCAGGCAGAGCAGTGGACGAAGCTGCTGGTTGAGCATCTGGAGGTTTCCGGTGCGACAGCGGTCGGCGGCTGAGAGCAGGAGCTTCTTCTTCTTCGGGAGGGTTCCGGCTAGAGAGAAAGGGAGGAGACGGACTGCTGTGGAACATGTAGTAGGTTGCACTGATGATGAAGATAGTGGGCAGCAAGTGGAGGAATATGTGGAGATGACATATGCCACGTTTCCTCTCTGTTGGCAGCTTTGGTCTTGGTCAAAAAAATGTGAATAGTACCAACAGCAAACCAAATCCCATATATTAGCAAATGGGCCTTATAATTGGGCCATCTTTTCATATTTTCAATTGAGCTGCTCTTCTTCAATTAAATAGGCAATTAATTTGTAAAAATCAATCGGCCCATTTTCTTTTTAATCTCGATTCTTTTCGACTCATCTCGTCAATTGACTCCACAAATATTAAGATGTATTTTGTTCCAAAAATCATCAATTTCCTACAAAATAGCAACAAATGTCTTTCTTGACCATTAAGCACAAATAAATCAATTTAAAGTATAAAAATGAATGGAATCCTATTAATTTAATCAAATTAAGCACACTAAAAATGAGCAATTCTCACACAAATCAGTATCTAAGGTGGATTTGAAGAGAATGTTGGTGAATGCGCCGGTGTCCACAAGTAGCCTGTGAACTGGGACGTTCATGATGTTGGCGGTTATCACCAACGAGTTGTTGAGACGGAGCTGCCTTCCTGGACTTGGTTTATGGCCCGGATTTCGGCCTTCCTTTTTCTCCTGGATATGGAGGATCCCCCGTCCTGGAGACCTCCGGCGGCTCCGATCTCCTCCTCGAGAACTAAAAGTTCCCGGGGTGGGTTCCATGTTTTGCTGAGGTTGGGGAGGTGCCCTCCGCCTGTTCTGGGGACCAGGTTGGTCCGCTTCCTCGTCCTCATCATCAGAGGTAGCCCTCCTTTCGAACCTTGGCCTCTTAGCTGGGGCCTTCTTCACGAACTCCGCCAGCTTACCATCCTCGTAGAATTTCCAGAGCTGTTTGAGGAGGTCTCGGCACTCGCTGGTGAAGTGGCCGATGGCTTGGTGGTAGGCGCAGAATTTATTAGGGTTGAGCTTCGTGCGGTCCTGGCGGATCCGCCTTGGCTCCTCCAGCATGGCCTTGCCCTTGACGGCGGTGAAGAGGTGGTCAACGGAGACGGTGAGGACCTGGTTGAGCTTTTCTTTGAGCTCGTCTCCCTCGCCAAAGGTCTTTAAGTTCCGGGGAGCTTTGTAGGTGCCCCCGGACTTCTTCCCGTAGGGTTTCCTCTCTTCGTGGGCACCAACTTCTTTGAGCAGTGCTTCCTGCATGGCCGCGAATACCCCCGCCTTATGGCGGAATTCGGTGTAAGTGTTGGGACATGCGAGGTGCATCTCCTTCCAGAGGTCAGTGCCCTCTTGAGTCCGGCCATTGCTGCGACGACCTTGGTGTCCTCGCTCACCGGCTCGCCTTCCAGCAGGATTTTGTCGAACCTTTCCAGGTACTGCTGGTCGGTCTCGCTCTCGCCTTGATGGATGTTGGCGAGTCGGTGCTTCTGGGTAAGGTAGGATCCGAACCCAGAGAAGTGGGCCAGGAATTCCCGCGAGAGTTGGCCAAATGAGCAGATTGACCCCGGGACGAGTGAAGAGAACCAGCGGTGAGCTCGATCCCCTAGGGTCAGCGGGAAGTTCCGGCACTGGGTGGAGTCGGTGGCGCCAACTGAAATCATGAAGTCCGCGTACTTGGCTAGGTGGACTTTCGGGTCCGATTCGCCCTCGTACGCGGACATCACCGGGAACTGAATTTTCTTCTGGACCAGTGCGCGGAGGATGACAGGTGCCAATGGAGACGTGGGGAGAGTCATGGCGTCAGGTCCACCAGACTTGGCTGCTACTTGAGCTTGTAGCATTTCGACAGCATTTTTCAGTGAGGCCAGCTCGTCATCACGGGTCACCTCCGGCGGAGGTTGCTCAAAGGTCATGCGTCTCACGGACGCACGTCCCCGAGGTGCCTCACTCTGGGGTGACCTCTCAGTGGCAGGCTGGAATTGACGTCCGCCACGGGGGCCTAGCCGATCAGTGGCGGGCCTCCTCAACCTTTCGTGGGCGGATCTGCGCGGTTGCTGATCGGAGTCTCCGTGAGACGCAGCTGGGGCCGCCGTACACTCATTCTCCTCATATCTCGGGCCCAGGCGGCCTTAGAGGACTTCTCTCCTCTGTGATTGGTGGGTGCCAGATGCCCCGGTGTAGGCCAACTCCCTTCCGGTGTAAGGAGCGGGATCCTCCTCCACCATCCTGGCCTTACTGGTCCTCTCCCTACGCTGGCGAGCTTGTGCCGAGCTCGCCTCCTGCTCAGTGGGGAGGGCACTGTAATCCCCCCTGGTATGGGTGCCCTGGGTGGGCCTGGTCTGCTCCCGAGCCTCGGTAGCTGGAGCTCGCCTGGGTACCAGGGCGAGCTCGTCCTGCTGCAACCTTTGTAAGGTTGCAATAGTGAGTTGGAGCTCGTCGGGGTTGCTGGCCAGGTCCCTCAGGGCGGGGGCCAAGTCTTCCTGGGTCACCACAACTCGCGGAGGTCGCGGAGCTGCGGTGCTCTTCTGGGGAGGTGGTTGTGAGGTCTCCACCACCTGGCGTGAGGTTTCCGCCTCGGCCTGGTTTTGGTCACCTCCTTTGGACCTTCCGGCAGCTGCGGAGGTCTGTCCCTTGGCGGCTCGAGTGTTAGCCATTTTTGGATTTCTGAGGGGGTAACTCGCTGAAGGTTGTCGAGGTGGAGGGAGGTCGCCGGAGTGGTGGAGGTCGCCGGTGTGGTGGTCGTCCAGCTTGGGTGGAGTTGTGTAAGTTTTTGTCTAGCCTCGTGTGTGACAAATTATCCGGGGTCCGGTTTATTCGGGTACACGCGTGCGTTTGAAAACTTTTTCCGGACGAAATTTGTAAATCCAAAAATCTGGGTTTTTGTTCGAAAGGATGAATATGTGTATGTGTATCTTCAAGTGTTCTTGAGTTTTATCAAGAACACCTTCAAATCTTCAAATCTTCAAGCAAACCCTAATTTTTTGTTCTTGAAATTTTTTAATTTTTCAGATTCGGGCCCCTCCTTCTAGCGCCAGTATCCAAGATGGATTAAATTAAGTAACATGAGTTACATTTACCTCTCCGAGGTGTGTGAAAATAAATTATATAAGTTGTTTCAATATACAAGCCTTTAGCTTTGATAGATGTGGAATAATAGAAATGAGACAACGCCCTTTAATTTCTAGTAAACGAATATCCCTCAAACTGAAAAAATGAAGTCAAATAGAACATACGCATAAGTCATAACTCATATCAACAAAGCCATCTGGGTAACTGAAAGTACCCCATAGCATTGCACTCAAGTTCGGATGCAAAAAAATTTCGAAATCTTTCTACCCAATATTTGTATGCCCTGCAAATTAAATTGCATGAACTTTTCGGTTTAAACTTTCTCCATTTTTTTTTCTTGTTTTGTTTAATAAAATTCATCAATTTATTATTATATGGTGGACTGCATGTTGATTTTTTTTATAAAATAATGGGAAGTTATGAAAAAATAATGAAAAGTTCTAAAAAAAAGTAAAGGGTGGTTGTTTAAAAGGATATTTATTTAGAAATAATCACAAATTGGTACAAAAGTAATGCACTATTTTTAAATAGGTACAAATTTTTTTAATAACATAGTTAGTTTTTTGAATATTGTATCTATTTGAAAATAATGCATTATTTTTGTATCAATTTGCAACCAACCCATTTATTTATTATTATATAGAGTGTTATTTTTACTTTTTATGGAATGAAAAATTTATTGTGGAACACCCGAAAAAGGAAAGTGGAAAACATATTTTTTTATTTTGTTAATATCAGTTTTGGTCATCAAATTTATCTCAATTTATATTTTGATTATCAAATTTTACTCTTCATCAAAATTGTTTACTAAACTATAATTTTTAGTCATTTTTTATCAAGTCATTAGTTGACCAACCCTAAAGATCCTTAGTTGTTCTGAAGACTCAACCTCAAAATTCTACATATGAAAAATAAAACTGAGGAAAAAATTCTGTCATCAAATCATTGCGATATTTATATATTTAGGCTGCACTCGCACATAAATTGGATTTCATAGGCCAAAATTCAGCCATGAGTGTAGAGGCACATTTCTCCCAAACTTTCTTACAAGTTATTAGTGGGTTCCTCTTAATATACTCACTTTCTCAACAACAAATTTTTAATGTGAGACAAAAATCTTTATCTTTTTTTTTAATTTATCATTTATCACAACAAATTTGAAAATTCAATTGCTCATTCACCTTAACTTGGAATTGAGTGAAAATATACCGAATTGAAGGTCTTTTCGATATTCTAACAAAATCTGTGTGGGACCATCACATAATATTAGAACACCAAATTACAAAAGGTGGTGAGATTATAATAAAATGAAATAATTTTTTTTTAAATGTGATAATACTTTTATCAATTTTTAAAAGTATTTTTAATTAATATATGACACATTTTAAATTAAAAGTGGTATTGATTTCATAATTTGAGACAGTCTTTCCTAAAATTTATTCTTATTATCATTAAAAATCAATTTTCGTGTAGTGCATTAAATCTTATAATCATGGAAAGAGTAAGTCTCGTTTACATCAAGTGCACCATGTTATTCAAGTGCATTTTTAAAAAAATTATAAAAGATACCATTAAAAAGTTACACATGTTATTATTAAAAATTATATTTTTAAAAATAAATTTTCTAATAATAATACGTGTGACTTTTCAATAATAATTGATATAACTTTCCCCCTTGCATCTTTTCTTCGCCTTTCACCTTTTTGTGTATGTAGCTTTTTCGATCTCTTCTTTTGAATAAATACTAGTATATTACCCGTGCATTGCACGATTTATATGTATAAAATGAATATGAATATATTTTTATTTAGATAATTATGTTAATCATATTGTCTATATTTTTTTATGATTTTCTATATTTATTTTTAAAAATTAATTTTATAATATGCTATATATGATTTTTTTTAATCATGAATGATTTTTTTTATAAAATAAGTCAGTTGTCTTTTTTATTATTATTTTAGACGTGACAACATACAATTACCCATAAATAAACACTGACATCTTTAAAAAATATTCAATGTTCAATTTTTGTGATAATTGTTGTACAAATTCAATCAATTATTTTATGTTTTGTAGTATCATATGAGATAATTGATGATTTACATATAGGTTCAAGAAAGTCACTATATTTACAAATAGATTCAAAATATTTGCACAGAAGCACATTTTTTTCTGCACATAAGCACATTTTTTTTCTGCACAGCACCTATTTGTAAATATAGTGACTTTTTTGGACACATATGTAAGTCACATGATGATAATTGGGGTAGTTACGAAATGATATATTTTAAAATACTATTTTTCAATTGATACAATATGCAAAAAAATACTCCCTCCGTCCCAGAACAATTTGCACACTTTCCATTTTGGGTTGTCCCAAACCAATTTGCACACTATTTAAAAGGGAAACATCGATTTGCGTGCACACTCACAAAACTTTCCACACATTTACCCGTATACCACTACTTTATTTAAAAAATACATTTTCCTTAAACCGTGTGCCATCCCAGGGGTGCAAATACCCCTGGGACGGAGGGAGTACTATATTATTATACTCATGTTTATTCTATTATGCAAAAATTTTGTACCAATTTTAAAATAATGTTTTAAAAATATATCAAGTTGAAATTATTATATAATTTTATCACTCTAATTGAAATTGTGAGTTCAATTTTATTTAAATGCATATGGTCCACCTCCCTCACTAATCTTTTATTCAGTTTTTTCTAATGTTTTTAACATGATAATGTATATATTGGTATCTCGGAGTTATTAAATTAATAATATATATAAAATTATTCACTAATATAAATATAAATTATTATCAAAATTCAATGAAATCCACATTTAAAAAAAATAAATCCATCTCATATAAATAATATCAATAAAAAAAATCATTTTTAAACTATAAAATTCATATTTAAGATTTGAATTTTATTAACTTTATTTTCAATTAATGTGGATTTCAAGATATACATGAATTATAAATTCGATTTAAAGATGAAAAAGTAATTGTTGACTTAATATAGAGTGTGTTAAATATAGGTTTTAATTATGATTATTAATCTTTAAAATGTAGATAATTAATTGGTCGTGTTAGTACTAAAATTACTATCACGTGTTTACTGTATATAAAATACAGTGATTTTTTTTCTTCTTACTTTTTTAATAAAATATTTAGTTTGAACATATATTTGTATGAAATTTTAATTTTTATCACAATTGTGTGTTTTATATAAATGTAATATAATTAAAAATATTCTTTATATATTTTATTCACAAGTTCATTTATAAATAATGACAGATCTATTAATTTTTAACTCTTTTTATTCTTATGCACACATATTCTTTATTTTAAATATTAATTTGATATATTATATTTTTTTTTATTAAAAGTTGATTGTGTAATAGCACATTTAATTTTAATTAGATAAAATATTAAATATTGTATGGACTTTTGGTATGACTTGATTTTTATTTAACAATTTATTATTGGACATTCTTTTTAATTGTGCATTTAATTTTAATATGATCAATATATTAAATAATATATTTATTAAATTAGAAATAACTTTTGGTATGATTTATTATTTTGGTTACTATTTTTAGAACATTTTATTATTAGATTAGTATAGATATAGATGAGATATCTTTCTAAATTTTCCTTCATTAAATACTTAATTATGAATGCGCGTACGTATATATATATACATAAATTAATATGAATTTTTGGAGATCTGCATGTGTCTACTTGGACCACAGCTTGTGGACTGTGGTCGTGTAGAGACACTTATTTGGTTGAACAACGAAAATTATGAGAGCCGTTTGCGCTTTTTTGTCTGAAAATGCAGAAAGATGTATTAGATGTAATGCAAGTGGGAATAAACCGAAGAAAGCCAGATTAAGTATAAAAATGCACATCCAGCGGGGATAGCTCAGTTGGGAGAGCGTCACGTGTTTGATCCACGTTCACCACATTTTATGGAGTATTTTTTTTTTTTTTTTGCGATGATATTTGCTGCAAGCTAAGCTTCGATACATTCTGTGAATGGAAACAAGCAGAGCCAGTAAGTGAAAATTATCCATCTTAGGCATTCCAACATGGTACAAAGATCTTTATTGTTTACATGATGACCTAATGGTGTTCTTAGATTGCACAATCCCATCACATCAAACATAAATAATAGTTGGCTCTCAGATTTAAGTTGAGCACTGATCATAATGATTGTTGAATCCAGCTCTGTTTGGAAGCAACCTGTGTGAATTCACCATTCCAGTTCCATGTTATTCAGCTACCAGAATCCTAACTACTGCAAGCAAATTTGGAATTGTACTGATAAACCAGGTTTTGTTATTGCACCATACCTTCTTCATCCGAGTCTAACTCCATCTTGTCCTTCAACTTGATCTATGCATCCAAGTTAACTTGACCTTTTTTATCTTAATCCGAGACAACCTGGTCTTCTTGACTCGACCGTTTTCTTTTATCTTCTTCATCTTAGTCAAGTTGATCTTCTTCATCCTATATATATATTTAAAATACATGTCCTTTAAAGTCTGAAAATTAATAGGAGTAACTTTTTATGTGAATGGTGTAAATGTGAAGCAAATCGAAAAAACACATGTAAGTACAGTAAATAAAACACTTCAAATTGAAATGGGAACCCCAGAAGTGGACGGTGGTTAAGGGTCTCACGGATTAGTCGATCCTTGGACCAGATACTGAATATAAAAAAAACACTTAAAATCACAATATAGAATTTGGATGTAACAAAGAATGATAGGGGAAAACTCAAGTCTTACCAATAACCTTCCTCATCATTATTGAGGGTAATTTTAAATTCCTTAGGTAAAAATATGCTAAACCCAAGTATTAGATTAGGATACCCTTTAAACATCTTTTTCACCGCAGCTACGCAATCATCAGTGTCAATTCTGCCAAAACAAAATAATCAAGATCACACACTTGGTTTGGATATACTTCATCTTAATGACCATGTAAAGTTTTCTTACTTTAGAGCTTTGAAATCTTTCAGGACATCAAGAAACTGATCATACTTATCTCTTTGATACTTGAAGGTGTCCAAAACCTCCCTTAAATAAATAAGTGCATCACTGCGGGTGAGTGTTAGTTGACCATCAGCTGCATATATATGAGATAATCCACTCATGATATTCCAAATATATAAAAGCCAAAATGTTGCTCCAAAAAGAATGAATGAAGATGGAGAAAGGAAATATATTAGTGACAGAGAAAAGGAAAAAAGAATAATATAGGTAGTTTCAAGTTACAACTTACAAGTCACACCATCAATGCACAGTTGAAGGTCTGTGTTCTCAAGCTCCATTTGCTCCAGTTTTATCCTTGTAGCAGAATCTGCAGCAGAGGTGGAACAACGATCCAACTGAATTGATTTGAGCGTCGGTATGTCTCCTACACTCGAAGGAATCTCTTCCAATTCAACTAAAAATCGAAGGCGAAGGTGCTCAAGGCGTGGAAAGTGGGTGTTGTCCGTTATCCAATTCCTCAGATCACAACACCCGTCAATGCGCAAGACTTTGAGTCTGCAGAATTGCCCTTCAACTGTTTCCCACTCTGCTCCACAGCAGGCATTCCAGTTCAATCTGAGAAATTCAAGAAGGGGCAACGAACCTATCATTGTCGTGAACTCGTCCCAGTTGAGCATGGTGCCACCTAAAGTCAACTTCTTCAGGGAACGAGGTAAACTGAGGTTCTGCACCAAATAGTCCTGAAATATTTCTCCATCCAAAATGGCCGAACGATCAATGAAGATATTAAGGGATTGGAGTTCTTTTAGATGGCCAAAATTGTCGAGGCCATAATCAAGACAATCTGTCACCCCATACTTCAATTTCAAAGTCTTGATATTTGGGATTCTCTGGATTACGTCTGTAGTGAGCTTGAAATTGCATACTCGCGAGAGTGTGTGCAAGTCTTCCAAGATAAGGTAGTTTTCCCCGCTGAGAATGTGAGGAAGTTGAACGTCTTTAATAATGACATGCCGGAGTAGAGGCATCTCCCAAATTTCAGGTGGTGCAGCTAAAGGCTTCAAGGAATACCGGATGTCAACCTTAAGTGTCTGTAGATTCCAAAAGCGAAACCACGAAGAAGAGTATGTGGATAGATGAGGCAATTTGATTGAAGTTTCAAGGAATCGCAGGTTGACACGCCGGAAAATATCTTCATCATATGATAAGCGATAAGAGTATATTACTCTCAGCAACTCAAAACTAGATAATTGTACATATTTTAGTAAATCCATAAATGGAATCAATGAACGAGTGAGCGAGGCAGATTCCAAAGCATGAAGCAGTTGAGGGGAATATTCCACTTCTGTGTTTCGATGAATACTGATGCGTCGTTCCTTGTTCATGAAATGTGGAATGTCGAGGCCCTGCTGATGCTTTAGCACAAAAAGAAAACTCTCTTTTTGAGCTTCTCTTATGCATAGATCTCTCAAGAGATCATGCATTTTGCATTGTTTTGCCTTCCCATTCCAGCGCAACTCATCAACTAAAATAAGATTTCTGTCAATAAGTTCATTCACATACTTTTCTGCAACTTCTTCTAATCCTTTTCCATCAATTGGTCTCAGAATTCCTTCAGCAACCCACAACATGACGAGAATCGACACATTGATTGCCGTATCTTCCGGAAAAACTCCCATGTACAGAAAACATGGTTTTAGATATATTGGCAACTCCTTATAGCTTGTGCTTAATATTTGTAAGCACTGTTCACCATCCTCCAAATTTATGAGCGAAGTCAGATTTTGCAAAGTATATTCCCATTTTGCCTGTGTCAAATTGGATTTTTTTAGAAGTCCCCCAATTACAACAATAGACAAAGGAAGCCCCCTACAATTTC